>SNQJ01S0030778.1:19562-47858 GCA_010110895.2 Picea sitchensis
TGTTTTTGTTTTTATTTCTATGCTCAAAGTTTTATTTAGTTTTTTTTTAATTCTTGTTAATAGCTTAGTTGTTTTCTTTCTAACCTTTTACCATACAGCTGTCATGACTAGCAGAGCCCAACTAGGCATGTAAGCACTCACTTTTTGCTCACACATCGACGAAAAGAGTGCAAACACTAACGAAGGAGACATATTTACCATATAGCTTGCAGTCTCGACTGCCTCCACCCATAATTCTTATGCAAGACCAGTACCACTAAGCATGCTCCTCTCTTATCCATCAATGTTTTGTTCATTCTCTCAAAAACTCCAATTTTTTGTGGGGTATATGGTGTGTTATTTTGGTGTCCTATGTCACACTGCTCACAGAACTGATCAAATTCCTTTCCACATAATTCACCACCATTGTCAGTCCTCAACACTTTAGTCCTTTTCTTTGTCTGGTTTTCCACAAGAGATTTAAACTCCTTAAATATCTCAAAACCCTTTGATTTCTTCCTCAGGAATAATATCCATGTCTTCCTGGAAAAATAATATATGAAGGAGACATAATACATGGATCCACCAAGTGAAGGCACTGTAACCAGGAAAAAAACATCATTATGCACTAGTTATAGAATCCCATTTTCCCTTGTTTCTTTAGATGGGAACCTCACCCAACTTTGTTTCCCATATATGCAATGTTCACAGATGTCGAATTCTAAACCAAATTCAGGAAAACCTTCGACCATACCTTTGATTTACATAGATCAAAGTCCTTTGTATCCAATGTGTCCCATCCTCTCATTCCATAACCTGGTCAGGTCGATTTCATCATGTCTTATCGAGTTAGTTTGAATCGACTTGGCTCGAGTCGAGCTGCAATCGAGTAGATTTTAGGAGAAACGATGTTTTTGCATCCAATCGAGTCGACATTCCCTAACAACTTATATAGGGTACCAATCTGAACTCCTTTCACTAATACCATTGCACCTCTGACAATATTGCATCAATCCTTCTGAAATAGAGTATGCACGCCTACAACACTCATCCTACTGACAAATATTAGGTTTCTTTCCAAACCCAGAATGTGCAAAACACCTGGAAGGGTTCTTTTCTTCCTATCTTGCAGAGTCATTCAGACTCTTCCTCGTTCAAAAATTCTTGTTTTCGATTCGTTGCTAAGGAACACATCACCCCCATCATATTGTTCATATTCACATAACCATTCTTTATGTGGTTTCATATGATAGGATGCTCTTGATTCAATCAACCAAACATCTTGATCCGACTGTGTACTGGTCGACGCCAGGTATACATCACCTCCCTTCTCCAAGGTTTTCTTTATCTCAGTCAACTAATTCTCATAGGATCCAACACTAACTTTTGTTGTCTTCAACTTATATTTCTTTTTATAATGCCCAGCTTTACTACATTTCTAGAATCTTCACACCAACTAAACCAAGGATTTAGATCTAGCCTTCTAATTGAACTTTATACTGGAGAATATTCCTTTATCTTTGTCTACTGGTTGACCTCTCACTACCAGAGCATCTTTGGTTGATCCTTCCATGCTCTTTCTTCTTATTTATTCTGACATCATAGAAGAAACCATGTCCTATAGAGCTAGTGTGGTTTTATTACTCCCAATAGCCACGATTAAGCTATCCCAGACGCTTGGAAATGAACATAATAGGATGATACACTTCTCCTCATCAATGATATTAATATCCATAGATGATATTTGGATTTACACGGTGTTAAAAACTTTTAAATGATCAGTCATCGAACTTCTATCACTCATCCTCAGAAGATACTGTTTCTTTTTGAGAAACAACTTATTTACCACATATTTTAAATGGTATAAGCTTCCCATCTTGTCCCACATTTTCTTGGCCAAATCTTCACCTGAGACATTCAAAATCACCGAATCTAGAAGAAAAATACGAATCATACTTCTTTCTCTTTTTTCTAGTTTCTCCCATTCTTCCGTCGACATGCTTGTCGACTGGGTACCTGGACAAACCGCTTTCCATTATTCTCGATCCACAAAAAGATCTTTCATTTTAATCTTCCAAAAATCAAAATTCTGGCCATTGAATTTTTCTATCTCTATTATGGAACTGCTCGCCATTCTTTACCATGATATTTAACACAATTTATGATTTACGACTCTTACTGTACCTAGGGTTTAGTTCTTAGGTTCAAGATTGGAAAATCAAAATCTGAAATACTCGCCAAAGAATAGCACCACTTTGAACACTCACTTGTCAGGGAAAACCTAAGCTATGATACCACATGTAAGGAAATGCATGACACTTCCACACTAATCCTAGTAGAAGAGAAGAAGAATTTAATCAAGAATGCAAATGAAACAAACAATCAACCAATACACTGATATTTTACCCTAGAACTCTTAACTGAGAGAAACCAACATTCCTTTGAGCATTTTGTTCTCTTGTTTTCTTATTCAATCGAAATAAAAGGTTACATGTCTAACCTTGGTCCACACCTAAGACACAATCGACATCATACCCTCTTGTACAGGAAAGAACAACCCTATATCCAAATCATCTTACATATACATGTCCAACAACCTATACCTACACATGCATTAACCTGCATAAGTGAATTACAACATTATCCTTTAAGGACATACAACATGCCTCTTTATAGGATTTACAAGAGGAAAAACCCTAAATATTGGTGCCCAAAAAACATTTATAGATCCATGCATATCATTGGCTAGAAATCCCACAAATCCAGGGATTCTGTTACAATCGACTTCCAAGTCAGGTTATCAGTCATCCTTCATTCGCTCTCTAGTCGACCATCTCACACCCACACTTTGACCTCTTTTTTGTTGAATTTCCGTCGATATCTTCAACTTTGACTTTACCAGGTCGACTTCCTCAACCTTCAAATTGATGTCAATCTACCTCGACTTCAACCTACTATCGATCCACTTTAAACTTCAACTGTCATTCGATCTACCTCGACTTGAATTTCACTGCAAAGAATATAACAACCCAACAATTATCAACAATGGATATTGTGCAATATATCATGCAGATCAATATTTTCAACATGCACTCTAATGTTGTGATCACAATGTGCTTTTCTTGAGTGTTGTAACGATGTCTTTAGAAACCACCTTTATCTTTGAAATTTTTTGTTCCTCTTCAATTATATATAGTACTGTTTCCTCTATTTCATGTTGTGTTCTATCCTATTCCCCAACACGATGTTAGAGCTAATATTTTAAAACTTCGACCTGTTATTTACAAACCTTGCTGACTCAGATATGTTGTGTGATTAACTCTGGGATTGTATTTTGATGGAACTTATTGAAACAAACAAACAAATGTTTGTCTAGATATTGATCATGGCTTCGAAGATTGATCTTGTTGTTCTGAATGGATCAAATTATGCAGTATGGGCACCAGATATGGAGTCCCTACTAAAGAGTATAGGACTGTGGAAATATACGAAGGTTGCAATTCCAGATCCAACAGAGGACCAGGAAAAGTTCACTATTGATGGAAACAAGAATGAGGTTGTAGGGGTTATTACAACCTACATCTCAAGGTATATTCATTTTCACATCGGTGGAATCAAATGTCCTCATCAAGTCTAGAAGAAGCTAAATTTACTATTCAACTGAGTCGATGAGAGCCACGTCATGTAGTTGGAGAAATAGTTGATCTCTATCAATCCTTATTCCTTTGAGAGAATGGAGAACTATTTGGCACATGTAAAAGAACTATAGTTGAAATTAGGAAATTGTCGAAAGAACTATTAGAATAAGGATGCACAACTCATCGAGCTAGTCCTGTAACATACCTGGCCACCCAAGTCAGGTCATGCCCCTAAAAACTTTCATGCTCTGATACCATTTTGTAACACCCCCAGGCACCCATGTCGGATCATGCTACCTCGTAGAACCACTCTTTTTAAGTTATGATAGTGATTTTTTAGCATTCCCAGCCATAGACCTGCTGGGCTATGCCCCACAGAACTCTTATGGAACAACATACATATAAACTTAACATACAATTACATTCTGAAAATACAAAAAATAATGTGGAATAACAATAAGCCTACACATACAACATATATAGGCTGTAACATCCTTGGCCCTCCAAAGATCGTGCAATGCTACCAACACAACCTTAAATTAGCCTTTAAAGATCTGATACCATATTGTAACATCCTTATAAACATAGAATGACTATTCTACATATATATAACATAATAATGCAGAAATAACAGTAAACCTACACATGCAAAATATACAACATATACAGGCGATACTCATCAATTACAACATATGTACCATTACACAACATGTAAATGAACATAAAAGTGGTACTTATATTTTGTTAGAATACCACCAACTACGTGGAGACCTTCCACGAACCTCCTTGCCATAGACCACGCTTCTCATCACGCTCAACAGTGGGTCACCCCCAAGATGGGAATAAGCTCCACCCAGGGAAAGGGAATCAAAGACTAGGTTGAGGTTACTGGAACATTGCACAGTGAAACCAGAAGGATTCTCTCCAGGATCCTTCTTACGCCCACTACTCATAGACTCTCCCACATGCCTTTTCTACCCAGGAGTATACACCTTCACGAGAACAGTCCATCGGTGCTTCACCTCCCTCTCTGGGTCTCGACAATAAGATGGATCAGGACTTATCAGAGCTCCGTAGCTGGTGCTAGACTCTCTCTGGGAGAAAATCGCTTCCCAGTAGACTCTCTCACCTGGATAGAGTTTCTCATGGGCTTAAAAACCTGCCTCTTCAACCACGGGCCTGATAACCCACTTCTTCAACACACTCCTCAACTCAGCTGCAACCAGGTGAGGAAAAAAGTAATGGTTCAACACTCATTCGCACAGGAATGACAGAAGGCAACAAGCCACACTTAGTCCAGTAACTACGTGGCCACAACAACCCCCAGTTATGACACCACACGACTAAGACAATATGAAATACTTGAGTTTCACAGAAGATGTCGCTTAGTCCACGGGTTCTCACTGGTTTCGGGATGCATGACCATAGGAAAAAACACTGAGGTTGATGATGGAGCAAAACATGATAGATGACATATGGAAAAATAACCATCGAACCCAGGTGGAGGTTGGAAGGATGACCCACGAACCCCCAACACAACTGACACTTTATCTTTTAACTACATGCACCTAAGTCAACACTTATCTTCCTAGAGTTGCATGCACTCCATTTTTCATACGTTCCTTTCCTAGGAACTTGGGAAAACACTTGGTCAATTGACCACCTTAGCCTTTTAGGAAATAATAATAACTTATTATCCCCTTTATAGGTAAGCCCCCTAGATTATTCCCTAGGCCCAAACACTTAGCCTCCTCCCTTATCCAACCTTGTGGAAGTTTAGTCCCCTATCACTCTTTCTTCATGGCCAGTTGACATGCAGTGATGTTTATATTTTATTAATGATCTTCATAATTACATATACAAAAATCAGGCTCCTTGCCTTTAATACCTAGGCTCTCCGGCCTATTAACACATAATCTTACCAACTTATAAATACTTGGCTCACCAGCCTATAAAACATAATTACAATTCATAATTACAATGGGGGTTCATCCTTGGGGATATTACAATCCCCTCTGCTTATGTTTTCACTGTCCTCAGTGAGACTCTTTACACATCATCAACAAGATTTCCAAAATCTTCAAAAAGATGTGGGTACTCTGCCCGCATAGCATCTTCATGCTTCCATGTTGTGTCCTCAGGACCGTACTAGGTCCACTGGACCTTTACAATCCCTATGGATCGATTTCAGAGCTTCTTTCCTTTCCTGGTCAAATATGCACACCAGATGCACTTGCAAGATGCCTTCTTGCTCCACCTGAATCACATTCCAATCAATTACATGATTATCATTAGGTATATATTCTTTAAGCAATGAAATATGAAACACATTATGTACATTCATGGATGCAGGTAATGAAAGCATATATGCGATGTATATATATGTCTACACAGACAATTCTAATAACATTATAACCTATATACAACATACACAACATACAACAATTAGGGAATTGTACTTATCTTTTGATTGAGAAGAACTTCCACCTCTAAGTAGGTTTATGACTCCATCGGGGAAATGGCTTCCCAAGATAGCCACGATCCACAATCCATATCCACATGGTCTAGGCCAAGGTACCAAACCTCGATAGCACTCCATCCAACCAAACCTCAACAACACTCAAACCAATGATCTCTCAGTCCCCACATGCCTGTCCCACCCAAGGAGTGTAGACCTTCATTGTTACACAGTCCATCGGCTACTACACCTCCCTTTCCTTGGGATTCAACAACATGCCGGCTCAGGAAGTCTCAGAGCATCGTGGCTCCCATAGTTCCAACTACCCTCAGATATTTCCAATCAACAACTTCCCCTATCTACTCTTTGTAGTCAACATTCCAACTTTAATCCACATCATCTCATCAACATCACCCACATGCAGTTATCATGAGGAACATAAAAGAATTTATTTAGGGACTCCAATTAGTTCAAAAGGGAATTTAACTTTTTCCCCAAAACATGAAATTCTATTTCATAATTCATCTTGGTTATTGCCATATTATGAATGCAGTCATCCTTGTGATTTTCCACAAGCACCAAACTACATACCAATTTCCTGCAAGGATTCATCTTGCATACTGCCAACAAATTGTCAATATTTTCTGTACATCATAATTCAACATGTACAACAGCTTATGCAATGATCTTAGAATTGCATGCACCTAGAAATTCAATCACAATTACCAAAAAATTTAACCAAATAGAATGACTCATCATTCTATGCATATGCATGTTCATAATTAATAATAGTAAGTCTATTATTTCAATTTTCTGAAAATAAAATTTTCTGTAGTATCTATTCCTGTGACTACCTGGCTTGCAAATTTCCTATTGCAATGTTTAACAGTTCCTGAAATGTTCTCAGCTTCATGAGTTAGCAACATTTCATCCATTAGTATAATTATTTCCATGAAATAATATATATGCATGTACTTACAAACACATTCAATCAATGCATTTAGTATACAATTCTATCAGTTACTATGCATAAGTACAATTCTCAATGCATACTTATTCAGTGCACCCTGCATTGAATTACATAATGCTCTTTATCTCAGTCATGTATCTCACCATCCATAAGTTGGAATTCTGGACAATGTGTTGACACATTCTCCACACACTTCCTATTGTCTTCCCAATTAATTGGATGCCTTCCTTTTCAACCCGAACACTACACCGAGAATATAATTCTCTAGTGTTCATTAGTGTTAGCAAAAAGGTTGCAGCCCAAGTTTTATTTAAAAGTAGGAAGATTTTAGTACCTGTGTGGCTCATAACCTTTCCATATCCAACAAGGTCCTGGTCTCATACATGACTAGCTTATTGGCATTCATTCCTATAACCAGTTCTTATCTTTAATTCTTTGGTTATCACCCCATAACCAAATTAACATGAAATTCTACTGTGTCAGTGTGTGCATTCATAAGCTAAAAAGATTTGAATTAATACAGGCCTCCAACCTTTACCACATCTAGTGGCATGCATTCAATAATATAATCATGTGATTTTATATAATAACTTTGGCTAAGGAAATTCTTACCTAAATTTCCTTTCAACAATTATGCAAAAAGAGTAATAAAACTCATAGCTGCATGACTGCCATTAATAAATTTTATACTACCTGAATGTCTGATGGCAGTAGAATCTTTCATGCTTCTTTTATAAAACTTATAACCAACACTTCAACTCTATGTTGCTTCCCTCCTTATGTAGCAACATCATCAACAACACTTGCAAACATGCAGGCATTATTTCCTCTGGCTGACCCAATCAATCCATAACATACTTCCTGCCACAGAAATTGCAACAACTTCTTTCTCCCTATAAATTTTTTCCTTGTTGATCTCAGAAGTTTACAATTATTCTTGGGTTCTTGGATCTTCTTGTGCTCTCATTGTAGTCACCGTACATGACTATTTTTGTCTTGAGCACTTTCTAACCAAATCAATCTTGGCTTCCTTTGCATTTATAGTCCCAAACTAAGTTGATATTAACCTTCAACTTTCGTAATTCCCTGGGTCCAACTAACCCAAAATTTCGTACTTGGATGAATCAAATTTCACACCAAGTTGATTATAGACTCTGGATTCTTCAAAATCCTGTTACTCTTCAGGACTAAACTTCTTCAGCCCTTTCCCAAAAAAATACTTTAGTACTTGAGGTTTTCGTGTACTCTCTGATTCTCTTTTGCTAGCTGGACATCTATCTCATGATTTCTTCTTCCATTACTTAGGATGTTCATGGACTTGACTTCATCCAGGAGTTTTTCCTTGTCTACTTTCCATTATTGCCATCACATATTATGCTAATTATTAATTTCCAACATTCTATTATTATTTGGATTCCTCTGATTTATCTTCTGCATGAATGAATTATAATTCCCTAAAACCTTCCTTCCTTATTCCCATTCTTTGTGTCTCCATCCGAACTTATGGTTCATGCATTATCATGCATTGCAGATGGATTTCTCCACCTAGAATTCACATTTTATGTGCAAGGATTGTCACCTAGACTGTCTTCCCCAAACAAGAATCCCATTTGGGGTTTCCATGCTACTTATCGAACCCAACATCTGATCCAATGAATTCTGAAAAATATCAGATGTAGAGTAAAGAATTTTCCATGTCCTTCTTCTCTGAGCTAATGCTTCTTACATATTCATTGGACTCTATCATAAAGTTCTGAGGTCTTCAATACCTCCTTGATGTAGGTCCGAACCAGAAGAAACCCACGAGCTTCCTTCCTAACCCCTTTTTCCTTCTTTACACAGTTTTCGGGCACCAGGCCCCATTTTCTGTAGGCCCTTAATTCGCATAGGACCACGACTGTGACCAAGTGCTAAATCAATAGGTGCCTACTTGAGCCTTCAGCTTCAGGAAATTTCAAACGCAACACAACAATCTCTCAAATTTCTAGATTATGAAACTCGTGAAGTAGAGTGGATCAACAATCCACACCTACCTAGTATCCAATGGCTAACACTCACTATGGAACCTCAGGCATTTGATTTCCAAGACTTCAGAGCTTCAGGACTTTGGGAGATACTACTGCAAGGATTAACGGTCCTTGTTGATTTGAGATCAACGGTCCTCGATTACATTGGGACTTTGGGTCTTTCCGACCAACACCAGATCAAGGGTCCTTTGACCTCCTCCTTGATCAACAATCGCGATCTCCTTCGAGACTTCGACGCTTTCATCATCTTATTTCCTCCGAAGTGCTCCATACCCAGAGTTCCAGATCTGGCGTGACGCATCCACTTTCAGATCAACAACTGTCCAATAGAGTGAGTCTCCATCTTCCACATGTCTCCTCGCAAATCAATGATCCACGTTCCTTCCTTCAGATCAATTGCCCTTAAAAATTTCAGGCTTCAACGCTTTGGAACATTCTAAAACACAACTTCAAAAAAGCCTTAGAGTACGATTCTATGAAGTTCATGATCTGGTGACACCTGTCCAACCCAAATCCACGGCTCCCAGCTGCTTTGACTATTCGTATCTTCCCCAACCACAAAATTTTGAAGTGGTTCTCTCTGGAGTTATGGATATTTCACCACCTGTCATCCTTGACAATGGATGGTCCAAAATCCCTTCGGGACTTTGAGACTTTGACAAGTCCACTCTCCTGCACACACAAAGGTTAAGTCTCATGTGCTTACCTCTAGATCCAATGATTGCTGGTCCTTTTCACTCAGACCCAACGAATGGGATCTGTTCCTGTCCTCTGCGCTTCCTTTGTTGTGTTAGACGTTGATCTAATGGTCTAGGATCCTCCTTAGAGGTGACCTTGGGTGGTGACCTCACGCAAACACACGATTGTGGGCATGCTCAAAGGTGGTTTGAAACCAAACTACTTTTCATCCCACAATTCACCTTGAGCCTACATGTGTCCTTTCTCCAAAACCATGGTTTGGATTGAAGCCTGCCCTCGACTTCGTAAAGCTCAAGCACCTTCTATCCCCGCAATGCGAGGTGACCATCGACCTCACGATCTAGACGATGCTTCTAAATGAACAACCGAGATCTACCTCCAATAGTTCAGATATCTTCTGACTTAGAATATTTTCTAAGTATTAAAAGGCTTCGACCATTGCTCCTCCTTCGAGCCCATTTATCGGGTCTCATCTTCACTCATGTAAGAATGATCTCTTCTGAGATTTAGGACTTAGAATAAGTCCTTCTCCCACACACTCCTTACATTATCTCTTTTGATCCTTTTGAGTTACTCAGTCTCCTAAGGGTCTCGGCCCTTCTGTTTCCTTTCAAAGGAAATCTTCGTGCCCTCCTGGCAATCTTCTGCTCAAATCACACCTTGCTGAGTGTTTTCTATAGAGTGTTCAAAATATCTGTGAGTATCTTCCTCTAATATGCTTCTCCCTGAACTTGACAAAGATTTCTCTCTGTGCACACTTACACTCATTTGATGCCCTCCTGGCTCAGCCCTACAGAGTTATCAGTGACTCTATCTCTCTCTAAGAGTTCATCCTGTGCACTCCTTTCACCCGTAACTCACTTGAGAGAAACAATAGAAACTTATTAGTTACCTCACTAGATCACACATTACTCTGCAGTCCAACACCACTTCTTTCGTGGTTTTATGATACCGCTACTCCTCCTGAGATTCTTAACACAACCAAGGTAACCTCTTGGCACTCAGGAATGTTCTGAGGTTCAAAATTGGATTCTCCAGATACAATTTCCACCTTAAACCTTCGTTCCAATGACCATTTAACCAGCCCATCCAGGCTCAGCATTGAAAACTTGGTTCAGAGCATGATTTTTTTTCATTTCAACAACAACTCCTTCCAAACATCTTGCTTCAACTTCCACTAACATGGCCCATCTAGGATTAGTGTTGTAACCATGCTTTGATACCATATTGTAACATCTTCGACCCTCCAAAGACCGAGCAATGCTACCAACACAACCTTAACTTAGCCTTTAAATCTCTGATACCATATTGTAACATCCTTGGCCCTCCAAAGACCGAGCAATGTGACCAAAACAACCTTAACTTAGCCTTTAAATCTCTAATACCATATTGTAACATCCATATAAACATAGAATGACTATTATACATATATATAACATAATAATGTAGAAATAACAGTAAGCCTACACATGCAACATATACAACATATACAGGTGATACTCATCAATTACAACATATGTACCATTACACAACATGTAAATGAACATAAGAGTGGTACTTATCTTTTTTTATAAGACCACCAACTATGAGCAGAACTTCCATGAACCTCCAAGCCATAGACCATGCTGCTCATCACGCTCAGAAGTGGGTCACCACCGAGCTGGGACTAATCTCCATCCAGGGCAAGGGAATCCTAAACTAGGATGAGGTTATTGGAACACTTCATAGTGAAACCAGAAGGATTCACTCCAAGATCCTTCTTACGCCCACTACTCACAGACTCTCATTCTCCACATGCTTGTTCCACCTGGGAGTATACACCTTCACAAGCACATTCCATCGGTGCTTCACCTCCCTCTCCAGGTCTCGAAAACAGGATAGATTAGGAATTCTCAGATCTCCATAGTTGGTGTTGGACTCTCTCTGGGAGAAAACCAATTCCCAATAGACTCTCTCACCTGGAGAGAGATTTTCACAGGCCTGACAACCTACCTCTTCAACCACAAGCCTAACAATCTGCTTCTTCAGCACACTCCTCGACTCAGCTCCAACCAGGTGAGGACAATAGTAATGGTTCAACACTCATTCACACAAGAATGACAGAGGGAAGCAAGACACACTCAGTCCAGGAACTCACTAGTTTTAGGATGTGTGTCCAGAGGAAAAAACAAAGAGGTCGGTGATGGAGCAAAACAAGATAGATGACGGATGGAAGAATAACCAGCGAATCCAGGTGGAGGTTGGAAGAATGACCCGCGAACCCCCAACATAGATGACGCTTCACCTTTTAAATGCATGCACCTAGGTCAACACTTGTCTTCCTAGAGCTACATGCACTCCATTTTGCATACGTTCCTTTCCCAAGAACTTGGGACAACACTTGGTCAATTGACCCCCTTAGCCTTTTAGGAAATAATAATAATTTTTTATCTTCTTTATAGGTAAGCCCCCTAGCTTATCCCCTAGGCCCAAACACTTAGCCTCCTCCCTTACCCAACCTTGTGGAATCTTAGTCCCCCATCACTCTTTCGTCATGGTCGGTCGACACACAATGATGTTTATATTTGATTAATGATCTACATAATTACATATACAAAAATAAGGCTCCTGGCCTTTAATACCTAGGCTCTCTAGCCTATTAACACATAATATTACCAGCTTATAAATACTTGGCTCACGAGCCTATAAAACATAATTAAAATTCATAATTACAACATGGGCTCGTCCTTGGGGATATTACACAGGCAATACTCCTCAATATAAAACATGTACAAATACAGAACATGTAAATGAACATATAAATGGTACTTATATTTTTATATATGACCACCAATTGCATGCATACCTTCCACGAACCTCCCAGCCTTAGACCAGGCTTCTAATCACTCTCAGTAGTGGGTCACCCCTAAGATGGGATTACACTCCACTCGGGGAAAGGGATTCCTAGGCTAGATTGAGACAACAGGAATTTGTAGAGTCAACATGAAGGATTTCGTCCTAGAATCCAACCCACACAAATAGCCTACAACCTCTCATTCCCCACATGCATATCCTTCCTCGGGAAGCATGCCCCTTCTCTACTCAACAATCCTTCGTCTTCCCCACTTCCCTTCCATGGCTTCAGCAATAGGCCAGACATGAATTCTCAGAGAACTATAGCTGCAGTTTTTCTCCCTCCAGGAAAATCACTTCCCCAACAACCTATCTCACTTCGAGAGAGTTTCTCATAGGCCTTACAACCTACTTCTTATTTCCCATAAAAATATCTCACCTGGAGAGAGTTGCTCACAGGACTGAAAACTTGCTTCTTCAATCCATGAGCCTAAGAACCTGCCTCTTCACTCCCACTCCTAGTCAACCAACAACATGCTCAGGTGAAGGAAACAACTGAAAATGGGTAAGGACACAGAAGATGGCAACAAGACATGCTCAAGAAAGGAACTACGTTGGCAACAACAACCAACCATTAAGGCATGGTACAAGTTCAGGAAAATTACAGTTCCCTGTGCTTCACAAGAAAAGTATGAGATATCTCAAATGTTTGGAGGTTTCAGAGGTGTGCCCATGATCAGATGTCAACAATAGAGGGGATGGATCCCTACATGCATGCGTGAGTGCATGGAAAGCATGGAAAGAATGGAAGATAACCCACATGCATGCTGAGTGCATGGAAAGTAATGGAAAGAATGGAAGATAACCCCCCCAAAATGAACTGGTTTCCCACACCTGGCTCTCTTGGAGCTCGTTCCTCTCCACTTGTAGCTCGTTTCTTTTCCCAGAGGAACTTAGGATAACATGAGTTATTTCCCAAACCTTAGTATTTTAGGAAATATATTATAATATTCCCTTAGAGATAAGCCCTCAAGCTTATCCCTTTTTCCTAGCCTCTTAGCTTCTTCCCTTTCCCTACCTAGTGGAGCTTAGTCCCCCATTCTCTTTTATCGTGGTCAGCATACACACAATGATGTATTTATATTAATTATATGAGTATTTAAATATACAAAAATAGGCTCATTTGACTTTAGCCTCTATTATCTCCGGCCTAATCATCACATAAGCCTCCTAGCTAATATTCACTTGGCTCACCAGCCTACAAAGCATATATACATTCCCAATTACAATTGGGGCTTGGTATTGGGATATTACAGGTCCTGATGAAATTGAGAGCACCATTCCATGTTTTCATGTCAACTTTCAACATCAATTAGAAAGAATGCAAGGGAAATGGTAAGGATTACGCCTTTCAATATTTCGTGGTGTTTTGATTACTGATCAACATAGAATTCTTGGAGAAGAAAATCTCGGTGGTAAACACTAGGCCCACTTTCTAAAGGGAAAGGGAAAGATGGATGCCAGGGATAGAGTACGATTTGATACCTTTACATAGAAACCTGCATACCATGACAAGAAACCTCATAGATAGGAAGATGCAATTCAATGGATTCGAAAGAAGAAGACATGCCCATATTGTGTAAAGACTAGAAATGTGGAGAAAACATCCTACAATAAGCGAGATGATTTAGAGGAGAAGGTTAAATTCCTTGAAGGAGACATGTCCAATGTATATTGAACTACTGATAATTTCACCTTCCAAGTTGGAACTTCTTGGGCCTTATTGTATCATCCTGTATAGAATGAATGTGTAGTTGACTCAGGGTGCACTCACAACATGGATACAGATTCCTCTTTATTCACGTGGTTGGATGAATCTAAGGAGAGTAAAATGTATGTTCTTGGTGATTTTGATGTGGATGTTGTTGGTCAAGGTGATGTTTCTTGTTGACATGGGAATATTTTCGACGTCTATCATGTGCCAAATCTCAGTGCCAATCTGTTGTCTGTTGCTTAGTTAACACAAATAGGTAAGGTTGTGGAATTTTGTCTAGATTAGTTCTATGTTTGTAATTTGAATAAATGTAAGTTGATTTTCACTAGCGAGCTTCTCAAACTAATGGACAACTTGTACAAGTTTTGTGACATGACTCAAACTAAACCTGAACTAGTTGCGCTTGTTTCTCACAATGACAAGCGAAATCAAATTTGGCATAAACGACTTAGACACTTGAAGTTACAAAGTTCGTAGGAAATGGAAACTCAAAACTTGGTTTCTATTTAGTTGAAGGTTTCCCCCCTGAAGGAGTGTTTAATGGCTATGTACTTGGGAAGCATCATTAGGCTCCATTCGACTCAAGAAAATCATGGAGGGCATAGAACCTACTTGAATTGGTTCACAATGATGTTTACTACATCAATATACCTTTACTGGTAGGAATAAGGTATATTTTGACTTTCATTGATGATTTCTCTTGCTTCACATGGGTCCTTTTCTTAAAGAATAAGAACCTTTTCTTTGAAAAGTTCAAGGAGTTTCGAACCTTTGTTGAGAAGCAATGTGGCCGACCCATCAAATGATTAAGATCAGATAATGGTAGTGAGTACGTAAATTGACCTTTTGAAGATACTTGCTTCAATCTGGTATTGACTAGTAGTGGTCGGTTCTTAACACTCCTCAACAGAATCACATTACATAATGAAAAATTAGACATTAATTAAAATGGCTATATGAATTTTATAGACTAAATATTCCCCCCCTTGCTTTTTGGCTGAAGCGATATACTATGCAAATTATGTGCTCAATCGCATCTCAATTTGGGTTGTTCCTTCCATTACTCCAATCGAACAATGTTGTGTGAAGAAGCCTTCAATAAGCCACCTCTGTGTGTTTGGATTTGTTTCTGGGGATCACATTCTTAACGATTGAAAAAAAAAGTTGGATGGAAAGAGTCATTCTTGCATCATGATGGACTACTTTCAAGAGTCAAAATCATATCGACTGTTTGATCCTATCAAACAACAAATCATTATCAGATGAAATGTATAGTTTGATTAAAATTATTTTTTCATTATGTTGTTGAATTCCACTTCTATATTTCTACATGATTATACCTTCAATTTTGTCTTTGAAACTGGTACTCCTATACCATACTTCACTCCCTCGAATGGAAAATCGATCTTTCTCCCTGTTCCAACTAGATCGTCGATCTCTGAGTTGATTACTCTGGTGTCCTCTATTTTGACTCATCGATTGACTAAAGACCCTATGAATTCTGATTGAACTACTAAAGTGAACTATATTTCACCTATTTCTTGTAAGACCAGATGGGATTCGAAGACAATTGAAGTTGTTAGATCTAATTCTAGAGATGCCTCTTGCATATGACATAATGAAAGTCAAAAGCAAAATGATAGTGTTGCCTTGATGAATTATGTACTAGAAACCTCTGATCTTATCACCTACTTAGATGTCGAAGGATGAGATGAATGGGAGCAATCCATGAAGAATGAAATTGAATCCTTGTCGAAGAATCACAATTGGGACTTGGTTCCCCGACCGCAAGGAAAGAACATAGTAAAATGTCGATGGGTCTACCAGACCAAATTTTCTTATGAAGGTGTTTTTGAGTGACATAAATCACACATAGTTTTGAAGTTATTTTCTCAAGAAGAAGGAATCCAATACACTGAAACCTTTTCCCCTATCGCAAATATGAACTTTGTTCGATTGATTCTTTCCCTTGTTACTCGCTTTGGATGGAAAATCCATCAGATTGATGTGAAGAGTCATTTTCTTCATGGAGACCTATCTAAATAAATTTTCATGGAACAAAAAACTCATTTTGTTATAGATTCAAAATTACTTTTTTGACTAAAGAAGTCGCTTTATGGTTTGAACTAGGCTCCCCGAGCCTAATATGATAATATCGACAGTTTCTTTCTTCGAATTGGTTTCAAACGATGTGGATTTGATCACAACTTGTAAGTTATCCACACCAATGTAGACACTTTGATTTTTGTTGTATATGTATATGACTTAGTCATTACCAACAATAATAATGATCTCATCCTTATATTGAAGAAACAACTTGCTGACTCCTTTGATATGATAGATCTTGGTTCTCTGCATTATTTTTTGGGTCTTCAAGTATTACCACTTAGTGATGGATTTTTCATTTCTTAGTTTAATTATTGGATGGATTTGTTGACATGTTTTAAGATGGCTAATTGCAAGCCTTGTACTACTCCTTTCTAGTCTAGAGTAAATCTTACCAAAACCTATCAAACACCCGTAGTCGATGCTACACTTTATAGATAATTGGTCAGAAGTATTATTTATCTTACCCATAGTCAACCTGACATTTCCTTTGATGTTAGTGTGGTTTCTCGGCTTATGTAGGACCCCAAAGAAAGCCACTGGAAGGTAGTCAAACAAATTCTTTTCTATCTGAAGGGTGTTGAGGAAAAGGTATGAATTACCTTACTCAATCATTTTCAAATATTTCCTGGCTAGGACAAGATAGCCGAGAATATCACCCTTGGTTTTATTGCCTCAAAAATATTCTCTCAATCCATAAGTATTAATTACTAGGATCAAGGATGATTTATTTATGAAAATAATGTCATAGTATGAAACAAAATTTATATAAGTTTCTGAAATATATACAGATTACATAAATTTAACATGGAGATCAAAAAGTGAAAAGTAACCATGTTATCAATACACAAATGTAAGACATAATAACAATCTGATTTATTTCATTCTGATATATCAAAAGTGTTTTTCTCTTTACAAAACCTTGAGAGGGAATGGACCAAAGTCTGATTTAGAAATCCTCAATGAACACCATAAACGAAGACTCTGACAATCAAGTAAAACTAAAATTTATAATCTGGATCAGCTTGCCACACACTGCTGCCAATTTGACTCTGCAAGATATTCTTTATTAGTCATGAAGCTTAATTCACAAATAGACAAGAATACATAGACTATCAAGGATGGATCAACACCTCTAAAACAAGTATCTTAACAGTTTGGTTCAATCTTGAACCTTGCTGTCTACAATAAGACCTTGTTGTCACAAAGAGAATTAGGCTTTGAATAAACTCAAGAATGAATGAAAACTGAAACTATCTTATGAAATCAAAAGAGAAAACCTTAGTCTTGCTTTCTCCTTCTATTCTCCTCTTGTTTCTTCTTCTCATTCAACTTTTATTCTTTCCAAATAAGTTGAAGTAGATCAACTACTTTCTTTAGTTAAGTTAGTTTGAATTAACTAATTAGTTAGGAGAAATACATAATAATAATAATAGTTAAGGGTATTTAATTAATAATAACTAGGTAGGTGGGACCCCTTGTAACTCCCATCTTTTCTTCCTTTCAAATCATAAAATATAGCACAAATGGATAATAATTTTAACACTTGCCACCCTTGTAGCTCCCTTAAATATCTTTCAAATTAGATATTTAAATATCAGAAATAATTTAAATCATTTCCAAAAATATATAAATATCCACATCATCTGTATTATCCATATGATCCACAAAATACCAAAACAAAGCTTGTTGTCCAAAAATTATGAAACTAGTAACACTATCTTTATCAACTCAAATAATAGAAACATATAAACTAAAAGCCACACTTTCCACTCTGGGAGGCAATTTTTCTTTTTCCACTGCTGTCCCCTTTTGATTTCTTGGAATTAGCCTGTGGTTGATTAGAAACTTGAGGATGTATCTCACTAATAACATGGGATTAATCATATTTCAAATGCATGAGGTAAGACATGGATTTTGAGGAATCGTTTGAGGGAGAGAAAGGGGAGGCAACTGCTTTTCCTTTATCTTGCACAGGCGGGACATCCGTTTTTAGTCTTTTACTAGCATCTGAGGAATGAACAGGTGAGTCAACACGGGCAATCTGAACATTAGGATTGATAGGTGGTGTGATCCAAATTTTATGAGCAGAACAAAATGAATACATATTATTAAAATATGCTTATCAAAAAATAACAAATATACAACAAAATTGGTTTTCTATTCAATAAGGAAATACGCTGAAACTGTAAAATGCATCGCAAAACAAGCTTTGCTGGAATGATGAAAGCTTATCTCTGAGAAGAGATGTGACGATTGCGCTCATTCACAAGAAGATAGTTACAATGAGGCTCTAAAGGCCTTTTACAATAAAAAAAAATGTAAAAAATCATTGACATCCAAAAACCTAACCCTAGGAGATGAAGCACCAAAAGTCATCTGGGCCCCGTTTGGGTAAGTTAGTACATCAACTTCCTAGGGTCATTACTTTTGCATACGATCTTCATTTTAGGTGCATGATAGAACGTTGAAAAGGTCTAACTAATAAGAAAAAATTTCGACTGTCTCAAGTCAATGGCTTGGGAAATCAACTGCGCCCCAAATCCCAGAAACATCGTTTAGGGCCTCAAAACGGTCCTGAAACATTGGAACCCAAAAAACTACTGAAGAACTGGCAAGGTGAAAACATTTTTTCGACCCAGTGGAATAGGTGGGTGGCCACCGATATCCACCTATATCAATCCTCCCTCCTTATGAAGAAATGGTCTCCATTGCATTGATTTTCCACATCAGATGAGGAAAAATCTGATGAATTTGTCCTTGGGTGAGCCACTTGCCTTGGTGCAGGAGATGCCTTGCTTTTATGACTTGATAAAGATGGATCCTTTTTTGTCGAGTGCACTTGATATGTGTGTCCACAATCTGATCATTGGATGCCTGTTGCATGCGGTCGGGGTTGATCTTTGTTGGTGTCAACTGCTCTGCTATCTCTGAGGTGTCCAATAATGGTGGGAAATATGGTCGAAGGAGAGCCATGTTGAAGACTGGATGCAGACCAAGGAAGGGGGGAATGTTAAGCTCAAAATAATTTTCACCCACAACATTGGTGATGGTGTACAAACCATAATGGAGTGGGTCAAACTTTCGATTGGGCCCTGTAAGGCATTCTTTCTGCAAATGCAACCAAACCTTTTCACCCACCTGAAACTTATGTGGCACCTGATGTTGATCATGGCGCTGCATGTACTTGGAATTAGAATTTTGTACAATATCCTGAACCTGTTGGATGATGTGTTGTATCCTCTCAATGAACCGAGTGGCTTTTTCATCTTCTGGTGGAGAAGGGGACTAGTCGGTCGAGGTGGTCTCCATGGATAGTGAAAAATCCATGGGGCCTAATGGTTGGAATCCCAACCCCACTTGAAAGGGTCTATGGCCATTTTAGATAAGAAGAGCTTGGCTATAGCTATGTTGGACATAGGTAAAACTCTCATCCCATGTGTAGGGGTTTTTTAAATTGTACATGCGTATGATATGTACGACCATCCGATTGACAACCTCAGTTTGGCCATCTATTTGGGGGTGGAAAGCAGTGGATTTGTTGAGCTTGGTATCCAATAGTGACCAGAGGCTCGACCAGAATGAGACAAGGAAACAACTATCATGGTCTAAGATAATGGTTTGTGGGATCCCAAAATGTACCCATACTCATTCAAAGAAGATCTTGGCAGTGGCTTATGTTGTGATGTTCTTCTTGCAAGCAACTAGATTCGCCATCTTGTAAAAGCGATCAACAACCAAAAAACCACAATCATTTCCACTCTTGGTGGATGGGAGGCTCAACATGTAGTCCATTGAGATGGATTCCCATGTCGTGTTAGGAGTAGGAAAAGGGATGTACATGCCTTGTTTCTTAGTGGTCGGTTTGGAAATAAAACAGGTGATGCAAGACCTGATATACTTATCAACATCCCATTGATGTTTCAGCCAGTAGAAATGTTTCTGCAACACTGCCACTGTCTTTTCGATGCCAAAGTGTCCTGCCACCTAAATGTAGTGAGCTTCCCAAATCATCTTCATGCACTCTCTTGATGGAACATAGAGATGGCCTTGACGACACAATAACCCATCCTGAAGATGGAAATTAGCGACCACTGAGTTGCTTCCCAACATTTGGTAGGTGGTGGAGAAGTTAGGGTCTATCTCATAGAGGTGGGGCCATCCGGAGGTTTCATGGCTGCAAGATTCTAGCACCGTGGTGAGTGTCATGATTGGAGGTTGGCTGAGGCAGTCAACAACTTGATTGGTACTTCATTTTTTATACTTGATGTTGCGGTGGAACTGCTGTAAGTATGTTGACTACTTCTGAGGGTGGTCATTCTGTAGTTTTCCTTGGGTCTACATGAACTGTAGTGTCTTGTTATTAGTGTGGATGATGGTCTCCTTCCGAATAATGTAATGTCTACATTGGTGGTAGGCTTTCACAATGGATTACATTTCTTCATCGTAAGTAGGGTACTTACAAACAACATCTGATAGTGTCTCACTATGATATGCCATGGGGTGGCCATGTTGAGTGAGAACGACGCCCACAACATAGTCTAAAGCATCTTTCTCGATCTCAAAGGGATGTTGCAGGTACATTAATAAAAATATCGAGGATGAGCACAAAAAATTCTCCAAGTCATCGAAGGATTTTTGTTGGGACATGCACCACACAAGTTTTTCCTTACCGCCACCCCTGGTTACTTAGCTAAGGGCCCATGCGATATGAGATAATCTCAGCACAAGCCTACGATCTAAATTGGTGAGGCCCAAGAAGCTCCGAAGTTTAGTGAGTGTGGTTGGGGATGGACAGTCACGGATGACCTAGATCTTGGATGGATCCACATGCACACCATGTTAATCAATGATGTAGCCTAAGTAATGGACCATGTCCATGCCGAAGGAGAATTTTTCCAAGTTTTCATATAGTTCGTGCTGTCGCAGGGTGTGCAAAACTTGTTGAATATGCTGCAAGTGTTCTGCCCAAGTCTTGTTGTCGATGAGGATCTCATCCATATACACCACTACAAAAGTGTTGGTGAAAGGTTGTAGGATATCAATCATCATCCTCATAAAAGTGGTTGGATAATTTTTCAAACTAAAGGGCATGACCAGCCATCCAAAAAGGCCTTATTTTGACTTGAAGGCAGTCTTCCATACATCTATCTGTTCTATTGGGACCTGGTGGTAGCCAGAATTCAGGTCAATCTTACTAAAGTATTTGGCCCTCGTGAGATGATCAAGGAGGTCGTCGATTTGGGGAATCGGGTACTGGTTTGAGACAGTGATTTTATTCAGATCTCGATAATCAATGCAGAGTCATTAGGTCTCGGTTTTCTTCTGTACCAACATTATTGGGATCCCACAAGGCGATGAGATGGAACAGATGTGCCCCTTGTGGAGGATTTCTTGGATCTGCCTCTTGATCTCCTCATTTTCTAACAAAGAGCGATGGTATACTGGCCCATTGGGTAGTGGTGCGCTTGCGGTTAGATCGATGGGATGCTTGACCTAACAGTGCAGAGGTACCCCGGTAGGAGAGGAGAAGATATCTGAGTATTATTCCATGACCTTATCCACTTGATTTTGTTGTGTGGAGAGTTCAGCCATGGAGGCCCTGGATGTGGTTGCGATCTATCGCTCACTCTGAGAGAGAATCACGAAGGAGACAAATTTCTTGGTCTGAGAGATGACCTTCCTGCATTGCTTGGAAGATATCAACGAAAAATCACTAGGAGGGACTACCTCAGGTATCATGTGCAATTTCCTGTTCAAAGTAATACTAACACTATGAGGCCTAGAATCATATAAAACATGACGTTTCCATAAATAAGGTTGGACCAAAATAAAATTACAAACTTTGAGAGGAGTAACATCACACAATACCTTGTCTTTGAAGGGCTTGATGTCGTATGACAATCGACACTGTTGGCTGACGCGAAGATCACTTCCTTGGCAGAGCCATCCAATGGTTTATGGTGTTGGGTGCGACATTGTTGGCAGGGAAAACCACTTGTTGACCTCTACTAAGATGAGGTTCTTTTGGCTACTGCTATCAACGATGAAGTGCAGTGGTGTACCTTTTACCCACATCTGTGAATGGAAGAGGCACTCTCCTTCTTCTGGCTCGTCTAGTTCACCATGCTGAAGCTTGGTGGTAGAAACTATGGCACTGGGTTCCATGTCAATGATCCATCTTATCCTTTCTGGCTCTGACTCAGATTAAGAACCTACATCTAATTCATAGGATTTCACTTTGGCCACCAACAATTGCTTTGAGCAACAATCAACAATGTTATTCCAAGGGATCTTATGGAAGTCGCACCACTTCCCGGTATCTTTTTTTTGTCTTTCTGGTATCCTTATTTTCTTATAGCTTGGAATGGTTGTCCTAATACTTTCCATATTTTATTTGTCCTTTGGTCTGTGGGTTTGGACCGCCCTTTCCTAGATTTTGCTGTGAGGGGTTCCTAGGCCCAAATTACCATGTATTTTGTTTGATCTTCTACTCGATTTTGATGACATATCGGTAGGCTGCGCCCAAGGATGAGATGTCCAGAAATTCCATTTCGGTCTAGATGTATCTATGCAGAGCACCACGATACTTGAGCACCATATGTCTCTCTAAATATTTGATACCCAACTTGGTGCACAAGGTATGGGATATATTTGTGATCTCTAGCACTGCTTGGTATCTTTCTTGTCACAGTGTGGTCTATTTCGTATACAAGTCATCATAACTTCCGACAAGGTAGTATTGTTCCTTAATAGCATCCCTAACAAATTCCCAGGTTGTCGTGACTATAAATAATGAGGGTTCCTCTGTTTCCTTTTTCTCACATAAAGTTTCCCACCAATCTTTGACACGGGGAATGAACCACTTGTCTAAAACATCTGCATATATCTAACCTTCAAAGATAGGAATATATAAGTGGATTTGTACCTTGAATTAGGCAATGCCTCCTCTCAAGGAAGATGTGTCGCCTGTTGGTATCTACCGAAGGATTTGCGTGAAACTATCCATCATCTCGTTCCTCTGTTGCACGAGGGATTCCTCAAGCAACATTTTGAAAGAATCTCATGTCCCATCATCTTTGTTTTCTCCTTCCATGAGAGGTCACTTGGGCGTGTGAGATCTTTTGTCCTCAAGAGAAACAAGCTCGAGACCCAATTCTTTGTACCTCGACCTCGTTGGGGACATGCATTAAGACGACAAGGAGCATACCACTCTGATACCACTGATCTGGATTTTATGAGAAGAATGAAATGAATACAGATTATTAAAATATTATTAACACAGAATAACAGAGATACAATAACATTGGTTTTCTATTCAATAAGGAAATAAGTTGAAACTATAAAATGTAGTGGAAAACAAGCTTGATGGAATAGTGGTGGCTTATCTCTGAGAAGAGATGTGACGGATGTGCTAATTCGCAAGAAGATGGTTACAATGAATATCTGAAGGCCTTTTAAAATAAATAGGAATGTCAAAAACCCTAGACATCCAAAAACCTAACCCTAGGAGATGAAGTGCCAAAAGTCATGTGGGCCCCCTTTGGGTAAGTTAGTACATCAACTTCCCGTAGTTGTAACTTTTCATATGATCTTCGTTTTAGGCACACAATAGCCTATTGGAAAGGTATAACCGAGAATAAAATTTTCGACTAACCTAGGTTAGTGTCTTTGATAGTCACCTGGGCCCCAAATCCAAAAAACATCGTTTAGGGCCTCAAAATGACCCCGAAAGTGTGGAACCCGAAAAACTACCAAAAAATTGCCAAGGTGAACAAATGATTTTCAAGCCAGTGGAATAGGTGAGTGGACACTGATATCCACTTGTATCATGGTGGAATAGGTAATGACATATTGGGACAACCACGATGGTGAGAGACAATCGGGTTGACATTCTCTTGCTATCCATCATTTGCAGGGACTTCTGGTTGCAAGGACACATGAGGAGGAACACGAATGCCAGGGATGTTCTAAGGCTAGAAGGGAGGTCTCTCTGGTTGAGGTTGTAGTATTCCTTTCCCGGTCTAGTTAAAGAAACTAACTTGGAACAACTGGTTCAATTCATGGGGATCAACATCAAAATGAATGGAAAATCTAGGCCTTTTAGGCCCTCTGTTCCAATTTCCCCTACCTTTGTTATTCCTGCCATGTCTTCCCCTACTGAAGAAACTCATCCTTTAGTAGAATTTCGTCAGTAACTAAGCCCTTAATAAACGATACATGAAAATCTTCTTGCATGAATAAAAAATTGGCTCAGAAATTGACACAATATACATGCAAAGCCATCCATAACAAACCATTTAATAATTGCCAAGTGAGTAGGGGGTGATAGGGTGCATGGGACATATGGAGGGAGTGTAATGAGATAAAGGTGGTATAATTATAGGGAATAAATACACGAATACTACTCAATAATGAATTAAATAATTTTACTATGTAATAAAATATCAAAATATCAGTTGCCAACCATTTCTATGTTATCTCTTTTGTCACTGTTACACAAATTTTTTTAATTTATTTCATAGAAAAGGGTGGTCATAATGAAATTGGGATTATGAGGGGGGTGTAACAAGAGAAAAGTGGTAAAATGATAGGGACATAATATGGATATTGTTCATATAAAAATAAATCAAAACAAACAATCAAACATATCTATGTTCAGACTTCCACTATTCAACAATATTCACTTTCCAAAATCACAACTTAACTGTTACTTCCCTTACAGATTGTTAGTTGTCTTCCAAACAATAATTCATATGCCCATAAATAATCAATTACAACAACCTCTGCATCTATATAATATTTCTATAGCATTCCTAACAACAACATTGCAATCAATATGATGAACCACAATAACCCTTTGAGCCACAACCATTTACAATTCCAAGCTATTTTTTCTTTTTTTAAACCAATAGAAATATACATAGTGACTCCAACCATTTATATCCAATTCTTATTCTTTAAAACCAATAAGAACATGCACAGTATTTACCACCACTTGCCCATTATTTAAAGTTGTTTGACGCAATCAAACTAGGCATTGAAACTCTTAATCGGGCCCTAATCAGTTCACACATATGTGTCAATCAACATAATAAATTAACCGAATAACATTCAACACTTCGAACCCAAGCTTCAAATAAGTAATTTAGGAACATACTTCTTCTAGAATTTCCCAACGAGGAACATAACCAAATCGTGCCCAATAGACCAAGCACACATAGTGACCATCAACCATCGTACTGGATTAAAATGATATCAAGATCATATTTAGGGTTTAAGAATAACAAGTGGAGGGTAAGAACAGGTGGCTCGATCAAAGGATTAAGTCCTAGAAAACGCAGACAGATCATGCCCTTCAAAATTACTACAGACACATAACATGTAAGAATACTCTTGACTATGAGGGTTACCAAAATGACAGTCAGCCACCTCCAACAGGGAACGAAAATAAGAGAATATTTTAACAACATTGTAATGTGAGCATCAAAGCACAACCTGTGCCCAACCAAAAGCATGTATAATGCTTCCATTTAACTTCTAGGTGATTTTAAACCCTGTTATCACACAGTTTGTAGCTAGGTCAAATGGCTATAAGATAGAAGGCCAAACTGGCGTAATAGGAACCTATCCCACCCAATGTCACCATGATGGGGAGGTTCTTTCTCTTTAGGGAGGTTAGGTCCAGGGGAGACGTCCCTGGTAACCTAGAGTTTTAAACAGGAAAAAGTTTAAAAGTCAAAAGTAAAGTTCCCCCTTCACAGGTCACCACCAAAATAGATAGTCCCGGCTAAACAACCAATAATGAAGTGAAGGCCCAAAGAAGAACACCTGCCCAGAACAAAGCAACAAAAAACCAATATATGCAAGCTTTGATTCAATGGGTTAGTACTTCATAAGACTATCTGAAATAAGCAATTATGGCAATAAATATTGACAAAGTCAATGTTTATCAATATAGCAATGCAAATAATATCACTTCCTCAATAAATACTGAAATGACCTGGCATTCAATGTAACAAATCAACACACCATCAATTAATGCCTAAATCATCATTCAATTGCTCATAAAAATGAAACGTTGCTGCATAAGATGAAATATTATAGGTATGACGTCAACAACTTAGGGTTAGCAGTTAGTTAGGGTTTCAATTTAGAAAATAGTTTGAGAGTTTGTTTTCTCACATTCACTTCAATGCTGGAGGTCTAAGATCAGTGCCTTCGAGCTTATGGAGTCAATTTAATGGAGGACGCAAGGGTTAAAGGAGGATGGAAAAGGACTGGAGGGAAGAGTTCTTAAGTGCTGCCATGGCAGGGCTTCAGAATCAAAACCCTAGGGGAGAGAGGCTCACTCCGGTGTTGCTAAAGCAAGGCCTCATGCTCTCTCCTCCTTCCTTAGGATAATTTGGAAAAAATGGCTACCAGGAAAGATAAATCAAGACAAGAGGGTGCAGTGAGGGAGAGTGTTTCTATAACAAGGCTCTACCACTAAACCCTATAAGAAGGACGGACCTAGGTGTAGATAACTTAGGCCTGGGATGTCTCCTCATTCTTGATTTTTGAAAGCACAACTAGCTCAGGGAGAAGAAGCAATAAGAGTGTAGCTATGGCTAGGCTCTTTCTTCCTTCTTCAATGGCTGAAAATTTCTCTTTTAGGGGACATGAAACAAGGACCTACTTGTGTTCTTGTCACCTAGGGTTTTTTTATCAACAAATTATAAACATATGCAAGAATATAAGACTACAACCATTCAATCAAGAAGCTTTTCAGAAAAAACACTTACATATCACCATGAAATAACATGAAAACCCTAGTTGTAAACCTTCCTTAAAGAGAAATTCCAAAAAATGCTAAGAAATGCCTTCCTTCAACAAGTGCGCCTCACTAAACCAGAAAATTACCCAAGTAGGGTGCTAAAATCAAACCTCACTAATGAGTGAGTGATGCGTTATGTTAAAATGAGGCTAAAACTCCTCAATATATATTGTATCAATGACCTTAATTAATGATTAGGTCATGAAAAGGCCAACAAGGCCATAATACTGTTTTTACATTAAATTGTCAAATTAAAACCCTAACTGAGCTGTAAAAAAAGGTAAAACCCCTTCAAGGGAGGCGCTAGCCCTTTTTAGGGCAGATGAGACATCTAGGAGCAAAACGTTATCCCCCAGGGGCCTCTTCAACATGCCACACGTGCCACTGCTGCCTAGTCTACCTCCATGAATGTCCATGAAGCTAGATGATGTCATTGTGAGGATGGGGGAATCTTGATCCTTCCAAGGCCAACGTTCCACTAAAAATGGGTCATTCCCCCTAGGCCAGGCTCCTCCAAAGTGCCTTTGATGGAACGCCCTCTTCTTCTTCGGTGCAAGACCCTAATCAACCATTGTTCTGTCTCTGGCCACTGATGGGGTCTCAACATCCATGTGGTGGGCTCTTCAACCCCATGGAGGTCCGAACTGATCATCTCCCCATGTGTATCGATCCAAATGGTATCTGTCTATCGGGCATGATCCTGCACATCAAAGGCTATGCCCTCCATGGGCTCATCAGTCACCGAGATCATAGCAATGTTAATCAAGTTTCATCATCAATATTATCAAACATATGCACAAGACCCTAATACATCAGTTAATAGCTGAAAGACATTACAAAAACCTATAATACATGACTGGATAAAAAGACAAGACATCCTATTGGGCTAGTATCCATAAGAAAGGGGAAGTTTCTAGGAAGGTTTCATCCAAGCCATGTAAGTGAGGTGATGTGGCTAGGGGATGTCCAGACATGTGGGTAAAGTGAGAGCCAGGGA
>SNQJ01S0030778.1:62059-72206 GCA_010110895.2 Picea sitchensis
TTGATCTTGATGAGACAGGTGCACAGGACAGAGTTCAGAGACAGAGAGAAAGTTGGGTGACCTATCCCGAGCTTATTGACTGGTCAGTAACCTTTTGGGGACCAAAAGGTCTTATTGTGGGGAGGTGTGATCCGAAATCGGATTCAGAAGCCTGGCAGGGCATGAAAAATGCTCAAAAATGAAAGTGCTCGGAATCCAACGAAACCAACACCATTGCGTCTGTCTCGTCTTCCTGATTCCGGTGGTNTTGTCAAACAGAGTCTGTATGGAGGAGATATCGCATTCTGTCCGAAAAGTCAAGCAGGCAAAAAAAAAAAATTTGTTGACTGTGCAGTTCGTACAGTCCATACGGACGCTGACATGGCAAGTCCGTATAGGACACGTGGTAGGTCTGTACAGTGACACATGGCAGCTCTGTACAGGACACGTGGCGGCTCCAGGTGATGACACGTGTCAGGAAGATTTGGACTTTTTGGCGTACGGTTGGACCAATCCTGAAGTGACACGTGTCACCACTAGAAGGGTGACACATGGCACGGATGACGTCAGCAGCTGACATGGAAAGATGACTGGGCAGATGTACGGAGGATGACGAGGCAATACTGCTTCCGACAAGTGGCAGATGACGTGGGCGAATCAGCGATGGACACGTGGCATATTCGGGTTGGTTGGCATGGTCGAATCGTTTGCTGACACGTGGCACTATTCAAGCGAATGGTTGGGTTCCACGTGGCCCAATCAGCGGTTTCCACGTGGCACCCTGGTATTTGTCTATTTGGTTTATTAATCAAAAATTTTGTGTCGACCGGATTCAAACCGGCGACCTCCACCTCCGTCCAAGCTTTAACAAAGTCCAAAGAACCAACCCGCCGCATGTATGTGACTTGTTATGTAAGTGGGCGAAAAGGTATTTAAGTTTGGTTATATTTTGAACGGAAGGGGGGGTCGGGCCGGGGCTTAGCCCTGACCCGAGGTTTTAATACATATGCCCATGCCTTTTATCAAATAACGCGCGGGGTATGAAAATGTGACCCACATTCCTATGGTGTTAGACATGTGACCAAAGTTGTGTGCGCGGGAGGTTATAGTCGTTGGCCCCGTGGGCATATGAATGTGCCATGCGACCAGTGCCAGCGCGAAAGGGGTGGCCCGCGCGTAGCCCAAGGGCTAGCGCGTGGCCACATGAAGCCCATGTGACCAGTAAAAGGTGCGCGCGCCCAGGAGAGAGGGCTAAGCCCGGTTTTATAACTATCATATAGTTGCAAAGTGGGTTTTTCTAACCACTTTTGGGTTTAATTAATGTTTAAGCCATTTTTAATGTAATTGGGAGTTATTGGGTGGTTTTTGAGCCTAGCTTCTTGGAGGAAGTTGGAGATGGACAACTACCTTCCAAACTATTTAACCAAGGCCTGTTTGAGGCCATGAGGACAGATTTTGAGAGCATTCAGAGCAGAGATGCTGAGGAGAAGCCAAGTCAAAGCCAGTTTGAGGCAGAGCAGCCATTGAGGAGGAGATGCTGTCGGATCATTTCTGAGAGCTCCGGACGTCCGTTTCGCGTGCCGTTTATTGTGCATGGTTCTAGAGATCTGGGCGAACATGACCATATCAGTCTTGTAGCCATTCGTCATTGCAATGATGTACTATTGAGCTTTCGAACAGAAATAAAGAAGCCTCCCCCACAAAGAAAAGGCCCGGAGACGTAGGCAAAGTTGTGCCGAACTCCGTTATCAACCTGCGTATTATGGTTTTCTATTTTTCATTGCATTGAAGATCTACACATATGTATATGGTTGTTATAATTCCTTTTCTTTTCTCATTCAATCGCTAAGTTTCTCAATGGTTAATTAACACATGCAAATAAAAACTCAACCATAAGTCATTCGAAAAATCCTGACGGATCAAACAGGTCTGTTGGGTTTTCCGAAATAAAAGCACATCTGAAAGAGTAAGAACACCACGATATAGCTTATCCCTTTGGCCCATCCCATCCATAGAATAATTGATCCTTCAACGAATCGTCTTAATGAACTAGGTTGGAACTTCACTTGAAGTGAAGTTCCACGTGTCATTGTGTATTATACAAGTTTTGTTAAAACTATTGGGATTTAGAGGTTTGATTATGTTCTCGGGATTTTATAATATTTTGTGGTTTATTTATTTTTATTGAGATTTAGTGGTTTGATTATGTTCTCGGGATTTTATAATATTTTGTGGTTTATTTTTATTAAAAAAAAATAGAAGTTCCAAGTGTCATTGTGTATTATACAAGTTTTGTTAAAACTATTAGGATTTAGAGGTTTGATTATGTTCTCGATATTTTATAATATTTTGTGGTTTATTTTTTTTATTAAGATTTAGAGGTTTGATTATGTTCTCAGGATTTTATAATATTTTGTGGTTTATATTTTTTTATTGGGATTTAGAGGTTTGATTATGTTCTCGAGATTTTATAATATTTTGTGGTTTATTTTTATTAAAAATAAATAAAATTTTGTGGTTTATTTTTTTATTGGGATTTAGAGGTTTGATTATGTTCTCGAGATTTTATAATATTTTGTGATTTATTTTTATTAAAAAAAAATAGAAATGGTTTTGCTCAACAAACCCAATCTCTAAGTCACAAGGTCAGCACCATCATCTAGATCCAAGTATAATTGGTTGTGGTTTATTTTTTTATTGGGATTTAGAAGTTTGATTATGTTATCGAGAGGTCAACACCATCATCTAGATCCAAGTATAATTAGTTGTGGTTTATTTTTTTATTGGAATTTAGAAGTTTGATTATGTTATCGAGATTTTATTATTAAAAAAAAATAGAATTGGTTTTGGTCAACAAACCCAATCTCTAAGTCACAAGGTCAATGCCATCATCTAGATCCAAGTCACGAACAAACTGAATCTCTAAGTCACAAGGTCAACACCATCATCAAGATCCAAGTCATGAGGAAGCACCCACATGTGAAGCACCAAAGGAGAGGCATGTATTATAAGTGCACTACACGTCAAAGATTGTTACAGTCACTTGGATATATGAAAATTTGAAATTCTATTCATTTTGTATATGTGGGATATAAACCAAGTTCCAACGTTCCATATATTAACAAAATGGAGAACATCCATTGCAATGGATTCACACACAATGATAACTTGTATTACTTGAATCTCAATTACAACACATATATATAGTTGGATTCAGATCCAACCGATTCCATACTTGGAGGGAGTGGTTGAGAGAATATCTCAACAACTCCAACAAACCAAAACCAACTCCAAATTAATCATTAATTATAACACCCTCCCTTAATGATTACATTACAAATAAACCACGTAATTCTCAAATTACAACATAGATCTCTGTCTGATCTGGTCTTCATCAACACTCTCACCCACTCTGAAATCTCTCGGTTTATGCTCTTTCTTCTCCACAACTTCGAGCTTCCCTCTCGACTCATTTAAGATAAAAAATGCTTCTGACCATCTTTAATGAATTTGTAGGATCAAAGATTCTTGACACCCCCGAAGAAGAGTCTAGATACTAAACCACCTTATTGAAATACTTCCATCTGTGAAATAACCCCGAAGAATAAATTTCAGTAGTTTTGTAGGAAAGTACTCTAGTTACGAAATGTATTCAGCAATCAATCCTCCAAAATGACCTTCTACACACACATACAATTTTTTTTTTTTAAACAAATAATACAATAATAACACCACACAAAATTTCAAGAACATTAGAAACATTTTACTGTGAATTTCAAGACTGAAGATCTGGCCATAAAGCCCCGTAAAGATTCTTCTATAATCTGGCAACAATCTTCAAGCGCGAGTCCATGCAACGAGTCCTTCACCGCACAGTCTCCAGCCTCCAACAATCATACGACTTGCACATCTCCCACAACGATCCCACACACACAAAGGTATTCTGTAACACTCGACCTCCTTAGTAACCACGCAGGTCGTGTAGCTCCACGTTGCCCTTTGCTCACGTAGTGCAACTCGTCCAGCAACAAATTAATGGATCTGGACTACACCTCTGCCATCACGCTGATGTTGATCCCATATAGCGATTTCCTCCTTTTTAACGTAGTAATGTTTCTTCAAACAATGGGCAACAATATTCTTCCTAGATGCGACTGTTCCGGTAATAGATGATGCGCTTACAAACAAGACATGTAGCGCTTCTCTTCCATGCAACCAAATTAATACTCACAAACACACGAAAACAATTAATCTAAAACACTAAACTCGACTATTGCAATTCAGGCTCTCACATCTTCTTGGGTATTCCCGTGAGGGATTAAGCCCAACCATGCTCTGATACCATATTAACAAAATGGAGAGCAGCCATTGCAATGGATTCACACACAATAATAACTTGTATTACTTGAATCTCAATTACAACACATATATATAGTTGGATTCAAATCCAACCGATTCCATACTTGGAGGGAGTGGTTGAGAGAATATCTCAACAACTCCAACAAACCAAAACCAACTCCAAATTAATCATTAATTCTAACACCATATACCATCGACTGCTATATGCAAAGTCAAAGAACATGTGTCGAATATCCAAGAGCTATGGCAACATCCGATGCACAAGTTTTAGGCACCAACGAGGGATAGTCTATGAAAGAGCTTGCAAGTGTTAAAAGCCTAGGAATAAAAATGGTATTTGTGACTTTGCTAATCGAGGGTTTTGTGATACTTTTTAAACTTTTACCCTGTTAGAGGAACCCCTATCAGGAGGAAACTTGTTCTTGAAGAATTGACTAACATTATTCACGCATGAAGAGATCAAAAGCATGCACCTAAAGTGATTCAGATCAAAATGACATTTTGTCCTGAATATATTATCCATGAATCTATAAGAATGACATTCATTTAAGTGTCACTTTATTCCATTTCATGCTATCTTTTCAACTCTATATTTTTCATTAACTTTCCTTTGACCTATAAGATGTTTCCCTTCTAGTTGGATTTGAGCTTAATTTCCTCTACCAAACACTCTATCCTTGTCATCCCACTGATCCACCTTTCAAACAAACCATTGTTATAACTGAGGTTCCCTATATTTCCCCTTAGAATTCAGTGACAACTTTAGGGATAACATCTTTTGGAACCATTGTTGGGGATGAAATTAAAGATCTTCCCTTGGAGAACGACAATGACCATCTCTAGCTTCTGATGGTGAACAGGAGTTAGTCACTTTCTGTGACTGCATCATTCACTTGGAGATTCCATGAAGGAAGAATCCACATGGGACTTCACTAATCTAGGATGACGAAGTCCATGTAGGCAATTTTATCTCGAATATTTTCTCCCTTTGACTTCTCAAGGATTACTGGTTATCCAAATGATGTGCCTACTATGCATGAATGGAGAGACTATCATGATCATCCTACATAACATTTGATCAATTTTCATCAATACATGGACCAACTTGATATTCATCACAAAGATGTCCTCATGAAAATTTGCATGTACTCGTTGGAAGGAGATGCACGACAGTGGTACAAATCTTTACCTACTTCTTGTATTTCCTCATTGAGAGATTTTCATGTAGATTTTCATAAACGATGTAAGCTTATCTTCTTAGCTGAATGTCTATTACAAGATTGTTGTGAGCATTGTGAATTTATTAAATCTGCCACATATGAAGACTAGAAAATGCTTTCTGATGAAGAGGATTCTTCGTGTGAAGAAGATCATGCTTGTAATGAAGAGATTATTGTAGAAGCATTTGTTCCTCATAAATTTCAAGAGGATTCTAGTTGTCTTCATGATGATATGTTGTCAGCAAATATTTTTCAGCATTTTATTAATGAATATCAACCTATTTTTGATGAGTACCTTGATGATTTTGAGGAGAATAATTTGACAAAAGCACATACAATTTTTTTAAACAATGATCCTGTATATGACAATTTCAATTCAGGGTTAGAGCCTGGTTTTGAAGAGTGTATTTTTACATCAACGTGCATAGAAGTTCATAATAGTGAACCAATATATGATTGTTACAAAGTAGAATTTAAAGAAAACATTGAAAATTTTAATCAAGAGCAGAGTTCAATTCAAAATATCAAAAACATTGAAAGCAGTTTGCAACCTCTTCCTGTTTCATTCTCAAAATTTCATAATGAAGACATCAACACCATGAATAAAGTACTTCCCGCAAAAGATACTCAGAGACCATCCGGTCAGCTAGAACATGAAAATAGTATTTTCCTTAAGGTATTCTTTCATACTTTTGATGATCCTATAGTATATAATATTGAAGCTTTAAGTGGTTCAAACATAACATTCTTTTCATACAGATAAAATGGATCTGATTATCATTTGAAGCCACCGATTTTAAATTGTCCTTTATTTTGATAATATTTAATGTGGAGAACTTTCAATTAACTTCTCATCTTATTGAATGGTTGTATTGGAAGTTTGCTTACACTTGAGCAATCAGACGATTGACTAGAGTAGGTTGTTGTAAATAAATAAGCTAGTCTTTTGAGCCTTCGGTGTTCAGTAGCATTAATAATGACTACATAGCCTAATGGATGCACTATAAAACTACTTTTCAGTTTTCATATTGGTTTTTTGAGTGTGCTATATTCTAGTTGCAGAGTATGGTTACATATCGAAGGGATTAAAAGGAGGAAAGGAAGTGGTCTTCGGTTCTTGATGCCTCGCAAGGAGGACACCATCCCCAGTTGGAGCCAATGCTAGAACTATTATGACATTGATAAATTCAAAGATCTGGTAGTGGATCTATCAAGCATTTAATGGGAATCACTACAGGAAGTTTAAAGTTCCTGTAGTTCCTTTCGTACAAGAAATTTGTAATTTTCTACCAAAAGTGTTGGAATGGAATTAAATTGTTACTTTGTCTCATTTTGGCAAAGTGAAAGATTGTTTTTGTTTACCATGCTTAGGTTATTATTGTTTTTATCGAATTCAAAAAAATATTGAACCTCTATCCCAATATCCAAGGAAATAACCTGAAGTAAAGTTCCAAGTATCATTATGTTTTATAGAGGTTTTGTTAAAACTATTGGGATTTAGAGATTTGGTTATGCTCTCAGAATTTTTATAAGCTTTTGTGGTTTATTTTTATTAAAAAAATATAAAATTGGGAATTGTGGTCAACACACCCAATCTCTAAGTCCCAAGGTCATCACCATCATCGAGAGCCAAGTCACGAGGAACTGCCCACATGTGAAGCACCAAAGGAGAGACATGTATTATAAGTGCACTACACGTCAAATATCGTTGCATCCACTTGGATATATGAACATTTGAAATTCTATTCATGTTGTGTATGTGAGATATATATCAAGTGCCAGTGTTCGATATGCCATCGACTGCTATATGCAAATTCAAAGAACATGTGTCGAATCTCCCGATGCACAAGTGTTAGGTGCCAAGGAGGGATAGTCTATGAAAGAGCTTCCAAGTGTTAAAAGACCATGAATAAAAATGGTATTTGCGCCTTTTCTAATCGAAGGTTTTGTGATACCTTTTAACTTTTACCCTTTCATAGGAGCCCCTACCAAGAGGCAAATTTTTTCTTGAATAATTGGCTAACATTATTTGCACAGGAAGAAATCAAAATCATGTGCCTAAACTTCCTAGCTAATGTCAAATATTGTTGACAATAGAAAGTGCGAGAGCCCGATACTGAGTAGAAAACGTCAAGGCAGCGACCACACTTAGAGTTGCAAGATAAGAACACTGGGTTCTGATCATGGATTTTCCAAATGTAAAGGATAAAACCCAAATGGAATGTCTCGTATAAGACTTTTTATCTTGTGATTCTTTCAGCATAGTACCTTCCTATGTTCATAAACTAAAAGGCCCAGTGCTCAAAATTAAGACATGTTGTGCCAATTTATGAAGAAAAAGTAATATGGAATTTCCAGTGAATGTGTTGTATCAGTGATTGGAGCTGAATTAGGAGGGCGGAAGAGGAAAAATGACATTGGTAATGACTCTAATGTTAAATGGGTTAAATCATAGCATTGGGTGAGCCATTTCATCAAATTGCAATAATAATTTACTGCTGGGAAGGACTAGAATCCTAGAGGATCAAGTCACTTATGTGATTAAAGAATGCATCCTAAATATCTTGAGTTTTTACAAAAACATCTCTTTTACTAAGGATGAATTTGTAGTGTGGAGATTTGTTAATATTCTCGCTAATATTTTGGAAATCAAAATAACATTCCTACAGTCACAAGTGACATAATACAATTCAAGGACATATTTGGTCAAGTGAATTGAGAATTTGAGGAAAATTGCATAATACAATCTAATGACATATTTGGTCAAGTGAATTGAGAATTTGAGAAAAAGACCGGCATTAGAAGGAAATCAAAAGAAATCCAAAACCTTTAGGAATATAATAAGTGTCTAGACCCACCTATCAAACAAGAACAAGACATCAAAATTAGAAGAAATAGAGGTTACTAGCAGCTACATTATTCTAAAAGATTAACGACAGGTGGAAACGCATATCGATGACAATTTGATGGAGAAGAATCAAAAGTCAAAGAATTGTTCCATATTTCAAGGAAGAGGATAATTAACATTCAAATTTTCTATATATTTTGCAATAAACTCAGATATTTTTGTAATTGCAATAAATGACTTGCAACTGATTGAAAGCACGATCTCTTTTAAAATTATGATTTTTATTTGTAATAAAAAGGGATATTCCTCTTGGAGGAAGTGTAATTGCAATAAATGACTTGCAACTGATTAAAAGCACGATCTCTTGTAAAATTATGATTTCTATTTGTAATAAAAAGGGATATTCCTCTTGGAGGAAGGGAGGTAGAGTGATAGGGGTTATGAAGGTCTGAGAGGGTTGGGGGTTAGAGAGCTAAAGGATCCGTTTTGAGTGTTGAGGATCTATGTAAAAATTGTGATCTATAATTTTATTTAATGCTGCATTTTCATGCTCAGAGCATTAAGTATGGATGGTTAGTCTATGTGTTTTGCAATTCAGATTTCTCCTATCATATTTCTTCCTATCTGATGAGAAATTTGGTTTTTGAGATGCATTAATCATTATACAGTTTCAGATTTAGTAGCAACAAAAATTCTATTGTTTATTTCTTGAAAACTATAATTTGTTTTTAGATATTATGATTCAGATCAAAATGACATTTTGTTCTGAATATCTTCTCCATGAATGTATAAGGATGAGTAGATTGTAGAGCCTATATATTCATTTAAGTGTCACCTTCTTCCATTTCATGCTATCTTTTCAACTGTCTATTGTCCATTAAATTTCCTTTGACCTATGAGATGCTACCCTTGTAGTTGGATTTCAGCTTAATTGCTTATACTAGACACTCTGTCCTTCTCATCCAACTTGATCCACCAAACAAACCATTGAAATAACTGAGTTGCCCTAGAATTCACCTTAGCAGTGATTGACAAGTTTAGGGATAAAATAATCCAAAAAGGATCCAAACAAGACTAAGGAAAGATCAGAACTCGCAGAAGCAATTCATGAAGCTTAAAATGGCCTCAACAGATAGAGGTAGGGAAACAATTCAAATTTCTCAAAACTCAGTGAAACTGACATCATCGCGAAGAGCACGTCGTAATATTTACAACGACGAAAGAAAATTGTCAAATGAAGTTACGAATCGAAAGATATTCATAGTCAAAGTTTGGTCAACCTAGCCCAGTCAGCAGGGGGATGAGTCAACATCCGTACTGTTAATGTCAACATCAGTATGGATGACATCAACATCCATACAACATACGCAGCACACACAGGAGGCCACATGTGTCATTATGACGTCAACATGGTGACCTGGCAGCACCAAACACTGCCACGTGTCACTCATATTTGGCTTTTTCGAGTCATTTCGTGGACCAGTAAAAATGTGCCATGTGGCATTCCGTACAACGACGTTGTAGACCATACGGTGACGTGGTGACTAACATGGCAGGTTGATGTGGTAGGTCATATGTTGATGTGGCGGGTGATTGTACAATTGGTTGACGTGGCCCTATGGTTGGCTACCATGTGGCCTAGTCATGGGCTGCCACGTGGCAGTGAGAAAATTCCCAACGACACCCCGGGAACGAAATTCCAAAAAAACAAAAGATTGGTGGGTCCACCAAATCCGACGAG
>SNQJ01S0030779.1:0-58947 GCA_010110895.2 Picea sitchensis
TCTCAGATCCAACCTTACTTGCAACTAGCCAATATGTTAGTATGTAAAAGTTATTCACTAATGGACATAAGGTACATAACTAGATTTACTGGAAACAAATGGAACAACCATGTTTCACCAAACCGTAGATGAAGAATATCTAAGTTACTTGTTCTGATCACTCTTAATCCTGACGATAACTCCATAAGGGTGAACCGAGCTCCACTCCTTAGCCAGTGTACCTCTATACAACTCAGAAAATATTCTCCTAACACGCATGTTCTTAGACACAAAATAGTTCTATCATTCCTAACATACTAAGCAATGTCCTTCCTCCCACATATATTGTATATCTCCTTTTGTTTTTCTAGGACTTTTATTTAATTCATTTCCCTCCTTGGAAATTTGAAGCTTTAGAAATCCCCGATTTTTAAGGGATTCCACTCATATATATCCACTTCTAAAACTTGTCAAATCCAACTCCGAGTTAACTCCAACATGTTCCCCACTCATGGAGTCAAATTCATTTATTTTAACCTAGTTTTTCCATGAGTTTCCTGTATTTATTAAATGAAGGTTTTTGTCTCTTACATCTGTCCATCAAAAAAGGACAGTTGGAAAGTAAAATTGTTGCACAATAATTTAAACAATAATAGTTAAATGTATTAATAAAACCAATTTCGAATTTACATAAATGGAAATTATTCAATAAAATGTTTAATACTTGAGGATATTACATCCTCTCCCCATGAAGAATAACATTGTCCTCATTGTTAGTTCCACCTACACCATGTTCCAATCAATGATGTGAGTAGGATCATTAATATATTTTTTTAATAATGAAACATGAAAACAATTATGAATTTTCAAATTTGCATGGAGCGCTACTTGGTATGCCACTGGTCCAATTCTAGACAACACTTCGAATGATCCACAAAACCTTGGTGCCAACTTTGAACAACTTACTAAATTTAATGAGATCCATTTTGCTTTAACTTTAAAGTATACATGTTCTCCAACATTAAATTTCTTATGTCATATTTCCTGATCTGCATATCTTTTCTGTCGATCTTGCACAACCTTTAAATTACGTTTCACCTTCTTAACTATTTGTTCCATTTCTTGGAGCATTTCTGGTCCAATCATTATTCGGTCAACCGTATTATCCCAACTGATCATAGTTGTACATTTCCTTCTATATAAAACTTCGAAAGGACTCATTTTTGTCAATGCTTGATAAACTTTATTGTATGCGAATTTGATCGAGTGTAGGTACTCTTCCAACTTAGCTGGCTTCATTTTTACATACATTCATAACACATCTTCAATAATTTGGTTTGTACATTCTGTTTTTCCATTTGTTTTTGGATGATAAATTATTCAGTTTTGAGACCTCCAAACAATTTCTTCCACAAATTTGATGTAAATTTGACATCTCTATCTGAAATCACCATTTTACGAATTCCATCCAATATAAATATTTATTTCATAAAAAAATCATTGATATTAACATCTTTATAATTAGATTTAACATGTATCAAATGAGTAGACTTACTCAATTTATCCAAAACTACCATAATTGAATCATGTTATCTTTGAGTTTTAGGAAATCCTGTAATGAAATCCATAGAAATAATTTCCCATTTCCATTCTGGAATAGGTAAAGGTTGTAATAAACTTGATGGATGTTGATGTTCAACTTTCACCTGTTGACAATCTAAACATTTAGATAAATAATCAGTTGTTTTAGTTTTCATATTACGCCAATAAAATCGTTTCCTTAAGTCTGTTATCATTTTCTAATATCCTCGACGACCAAAATAAGGTTTTTCATGCAACTCATTTATAATTACAAACTTTAAATCAGTAGAATTAGGCACATATATGTTTCTTTTGAACCTTAATGTTCCATTTTTGTCGATGGTGTAATCTGTCCCATCCAAATTTCCTTCATTTTTTAGCAATTGTTTTGTTGTTTTGATGTATTCTCCATCAATTATGCTTTCATATTTAATTATTTCCTCAATATTACTTTCTCTTTTAGTCGTGATAATTTCATATATTTCCTTAGTTCTTCGACTAAGTGCATCTTTGACTTTATTCTCCTTCCCTTTGATATGTCGAACTTCAAAATCAAACTCGCTTAAAAAGGATAACCACCTTGCTTGTTCTGCATTGATATGTTGTTGACTAAACAAATGTTTCACAATGTTGTTATATGTTAATAATAATAATTTCCCTCTCATTAGGTATTATCGCCACATTTTTAGTGCATAAATTACAACCACTAACTCCAGGTCATGAGTTACGTAGTTCCTTTCATGTTCCTTCAGTTTTCAAGATTCGTAACAAATTACATGTCCGTCTTGTGACAATACACCTCATAAACCTTATTTATGAGCATCTAAACAAACTATAAATTATTTATAAGGATCAACCACTTTGAGTATTGGTGTCATATTTAATAATTCCTTCAATCTATCGAAACTGTCTTGACATTTTTATGACCAAATAAACTTTACTCCCTTCTTCTGTAATGATGTAACGGGTTGGAAATTTTGGAAAATCCTTCGATAAACCATTTTTAATAACCTATAATTCCCATGAATTATCGTATATCTTCTAATTTCATATGTACATGCCATTCCATAATAGTTTTATTCTTTTTTGGGATCCATTACAATTCCATCCTCTGATATTATATGCCCCAATACTGTATTTTTCTTTGATAAAAGTCACATCTGTCAAACTTAGAATATAACTTATGCTCCCTTAGAGTTTGTAATGTTATTTTAAAGTGTTTTTCATGCTCTTATTCCATCTTCAAATACATTATTATATCATCTATAAAGATCAACACAAACTTATCCAAGTATTGGATAAATATAGTATTCATTAAGAACATAAATGTTTTTGGTGCATTAATGAGTCCAAAGGGAATTACCACAAACTCATATTGTCCATAATGTGTTTTAAAAGTTTTTTTATTAATATCTTCATCCTTTATTTTTATTTGGTGATAGCCAAACCTTAGATTCAATTTAGAGAATCATTTTCTCCTCCAACGTGGTCAAATAAATCATTAATCCGGGTAATGGATATTTATTTTTAATCATCATTTTATTCAATTGATGATAATCAATGCACAATTAGAGAGTTCCATCTTTCTTTTTGACAAATAATACTTGTGTTTCCCTAGGTGAAACACTTGGTCTAATGTATTGTTTATCCAATAATTCCTGTAGCTAGATTTTTAACTTAGTCAATTCAGGGATACACATTATGTAGGGTGACTTGGATATCCATCCATATCGAGGTATTAAATCAATAAAAAAGTCTATCTCTCTTTTTGGAGGTAATTCAAGTATTTCTTCAACAAATACATCCTCAAATCCTTGAAGGATAGTAAATTATTTTAACTTTAGTTTGTTTTCTTCATTTAGCAGATTTGTCACTTGAATAACACATATTTTGCAACCTTTAATAATGCACTTCTTTAATTATAATGATGATATTTGTCTAATAAAGACAAGTTTACTAATTCCTTGCATTGTTCTTAACATTCCACTTTCACCTTTGTAAGTAAATGATTTTTCATAAGAATTTAGTAGAACTTTATGATGTTCTAACCAGTGCATGCCTATAAGTATGTAGTATGAACCTAACGGTAATACATTTAAATTTACCTTTGTATATTGACCATTTATATCCAGCTTATAGTCAGAAATGAATTCAGTTACTTTTTTTTTTCCTGTTTCTAATTGTACTAACCAAGATTTATTATGTTGTGCCATTTTCATCTTTCTTGAGTCTACCAAAGATGGAGTAACATACTTAAACAAGCTCTTGGGTCAATTAAAATAGAAACTTTTTGTCATGAATTTTACATTCAATTTCCACAATTGTGGATTGATTATTTTCTTTCCTACCATCTAAATCCGCATTGATTCTATGAATTCTTTTTCCAATATCTCCAACTGTTGAAGCTTCTTGTATGTTCTGTATAGTATTCTTTGCGTAATTTTTGTATGGGAAGTTTCTCAACAAATGTTGTTCACCACATCCCCAACATTTCAAGAGTTCTCTAGAATTATCAGTTGTTTTCTTAAATCCAAAATCAACAAACTTATTTCCCCCTTGTACTTGTGGTGAATTCCTAGAGGAGTTGTTTTCTTGATGTTCTTTGGGAATATTATGAAACAGTGATGTCTTGAAACCTTTCTTTCTTTGTTTGAGCTTCTCCCATTTCTTGTCGCTCCATGCCTTTGGGTTTTCAGATCGTTTCTTGTAATGTTCATAGCATATTCTTGGTTTTTGTAGTACTTCATTCAAGGTTTTTGGATTATCAAACTCTATTGTGTCCTTATATGAATAAGGTAAGCAACTTAAAAATCTTTGATCCTTTACCTATTCATTTTTTATATATGGAATAAACCTCAATAGTTCTAGAAATTTTGTAATCACATCTTCCATAGACATATTCCCTAACTTCAACTCATAGAATTATTTGGTTTTTCTTTCGTAGTAAATTTAAGAAATATACTATTTCTTAAAATATTTCTTAAAGTCTATCCATTGCATTTTGTTTTCCTTTAAACCCTTGGCTAACTTTAAATCCTTCCACCTTGTACTAGCCTTACTCTTTGGATTATAGTTGGTCATTCTCACTTTCATAGTACTAGAGTAATTGTAAATTTGGAAATATTTCTTTATATCAAGTAACCAGGCTTCCACTTATTCTTCAATCTTCGACTCTCCATCATAAGTTGAAGGTTTATTTTTATTAAACTCTCCATATAAGTGACCCATTTGTTTTCAATTCTTCACTATAGACACTTTGTTTCTAGTCACATATGTGTCATTAGAAGAACGGTTTTATTTCTCGATTCCTTTGCTTGAATATTTTAAAGAATTCTTATTGAATTCCTCATCCAAATAATTATTCTTTGGGATCTTTTTTGTTTCTATGATTCCTATAATGTACCTCAAATTTACCAACAAAAAAAAAACAAATTCTATGAGGCATTGATCTCCAATTTCATCCTTACATGATTGTTGATTAAGGAAAAATATTTATCAAAGTTATAATATTCTTTGACGTAACTTAAGTCTGTCCTATTGCATGGTGCCATCTACATACTTGTCTAATATACTGGATGTAGAAAATTCTATGTTAAAACCTCGAAGGGTTTTAGTAATTTCCCCTTTTTGATCCCAACCCCCACATATACATAACTATCTATACCATGAAACTAGACTTTAGGACTTATAGTCCTAGTCTCTCTCTCTACGCAAGCGAGCCTTAAGGGTTACGCGCAAAACTATTTGAAGGGTCCATTCGAAAGTGAGTATTGGTTTACTATATAATATATACATATAGCCACAGGGTTGGAGTTACTCCATACGGTTGAAATAAATGCCTTAGTGGTAAGTGCTTAGCATTAAAAACATTGTCTCGATTACATATAGGACTATGATTCGTCATAAGCCAACCTATTTACTCAACAGAGTTTGGGTAGAGAGACCCTAAGTTAACTTTAGCTTAACTAAACTCTGTCCCAACAAAAATTTCCCCAAATAAATAACTAAATGTGCCAAGAAAGTTGAGGTATACAATATACCAACTCGTCGAGTCTTGAAGTAACTCATTTACTTTGTGAATGTTTTGAGGTGAACAAATAGACTAATTTCAGACGTAAGTTAAGGCTTTGTATCCACCGTTTAATGGAAAACTTAAGTATGTGAGTTTCAATACTCTTACTTGTCCGTTCGTCCAGTCCAGTCCTGCCAACTCTGCTCTTAGCACATGGATAGGTCGCCCTTCGTACTGCAACATTTAATAGCGTAGGTAAGGTTTTTGTCTTAGGGTTTTAATGTGTCTACTGTATCATTGTGGAGTTTACGAAAGGCTCTGCATAATATTTTCTTACTGAAGAATTTAACTGATTTGGGGAGAAACGCTACCCAGAGGAATGATGACACCATTCACCTTTCCCGGTAAGATTTTCGTTGGATCTGTGCTCTCGTTAAGAAGTGAGGTTTGAAGTTCTTAAAGTATGTTAACAAAATCCTCTATTTAAGCTTACTTGTTCTTTCTTGAACCTATCATTATCGTTACCCTTTGCAACCTTCTTGGATTGTTTCCTGCTTTCGGTAGGTAAGGACTACTATGGATTTATCCTTTAATTTATTGAGTATCCTCGACATACTGGACCCTTGTTCTATCTTATGGAATTTACGCCTATAATGTTTCTTTGGGGTAAAAGCATTTCTAGGTTTTTCATAACCTGAATGTTGTTACTCTCTTGAGGTCTCCCACTGGAGTAAGTAGAGGTTGGATAGTAAACTTGTCGTGGAACTGTGTGTAGTCTTAGTATGGAGTAAGTTTTATTTTATTAAATGAACACACCCAATACCAGTTCCTTCCCATATGGTTTGTCAAGGGATGAGGTTTTCTTTGTTTGCATTTCCTAGGGTTTTGTAGTTTATGATTAACGTTACTCATTATAGTCTTTAAGTAAAGTCTGATGTTGGATCCTCGTGATACTGTGTGGGAGCCACATTTTCTTTTCTTTATGTTTAACATATTACTATCTAGGGTCACTAGTATATGACCACTGTAATTTCTGAACAATTTATTAGAGAAACCATACGACATATGAGGTCCTTTTCTTTCACACATGTTACTTGTCATTAACGTTACCTATATCATTGAATTCAGTAGAAAGGTATCTCTGTAATGACTGTTGAATTTATGAAAATACTACCCTTGGTAATTCGGTTCTGGGGGGTTTTAAACTCAACAGTTAGGTAGTCTCTTCTCTATGTGAAAGGTTTGTAATATATCTTCACATCGTTTGAAAGTTAAGGAAACTAGTCTTGTCGATTGTTTCATTTCATTAAATATGTTTGCGACAGGATATAATTTATTTCTTTTGTTTTAATCGTTCAAGAGATTTGGTATGTATCACTAACGATGGGCCTTGTTGATGCGAGGGTACCCATTAGGTTGTCGTTGGACCATCTTCTCTAGGCCCAGATGTCGATCCAATTAGATAACAACAAGTAAAGGACGTGTGTCTATAGCTCCTGAGTTGAGTACCAGTCTGAAACACTCAGTTACTATGTTTGTCATTTTGTTGATAATTTTTCTGTCTATTTTTCTTTCATACAAATACTAATATTTGAATATAAATCTTTCCAGTTGTCCGCACAAACGTTTCGGGTGATTTGTTCCTGTTTTCGGCACAAAAGGTATTCGAGTTCCATTTGTAACCCTACAAAACTTCAAGCAGTGAAGGACATGGTTTAATTTTATGTTTAAAGAAGTTTGGTAGTGTCGTTTGGTTACCTGTAAGGGATGGGAATAGGAGAATTCCCAAATCACATTCTTGGTTTCTAATCTGATTACTAAGTGTAATAACTCCCTTGAAGTTTACTCTACGGGACTTCCTTTATTGGTAGTAAAATAAATACTTTTGGGTGAATTTTACTCGCCCATTTTGATTGCATCGTAATTTTCAATTTATTATTTTTGTCGTGGTGGTCGTGTTTAAATTGTATATTCATTTTAAAATGTTTGGGTAGCCCAAAATACAGTTATGCAATGTAAGAAAAAGGACTTGTAAAATTTCTAAGGTTTATACTTTCTAAATCGAACAGACATTTCATGTTATATACATATATAATGCCATAAGAATCTTCCACAATGTTTTGCCTTATTTTGAGGTTTTTGTGAATACTGTGATTCTGTATCTTACTCACTGTAATATTCAGAAGTGTATATTTTCTTCCTTACTTCTGACTTTCGATTTTGCAAGGGTATGATTGAAATTCCATTTCACTTAAAATGTTTCCGTGTATTTCATTGCAATCATGTTATTACAATTTATAGGATGACTTATACTTCTTTGTTAACAAAGTTTGCAAATTTACTAGATATGTGTAAATCTATTTCTGGATTCCAGAATAGTCTTTGAATTCATCGGCTCTTGTGCCTCTAGAATTTAGTTACAGATCTTCGTAAGTGTTGACAAACTTTAGATCTGTTCAAAAATTAATTCTAGACCTTAATGTATAGTCAACTAGACCTAATATCCTTCTAAATTCCCAATAATACCTATATATATACATATACTGTAGTTTTCCTGTAATGAAATCTTGTAATTCGCATGCTTAATATATATACTGTACTTCTCCTTTGATGAAATCTTACAACTCGCATGTTTATTTTCATATATATATATATATATATATATATATATATATATATGCATAGTTATCTCTTATTACACTCTAACCATTTGCAACAGTAGTTCTATTCAGATAGGAAACTCCCGCAAATCAGAGATAACGCATAGGGAGAAATATGCATATGTAGCATGGGTATGAAATGCTCGAGATACCTAGATTTACCTCCAATGATGATTACTAACAGAAAGATCAGATATACAACATGCATTGAACTAGAAGCAAGATTCCTAATATAATTAATGGACTCGATCCACAAAATTACAGTTACATTTTTCTTCAAAATTAAATAACAGAACATCTCTTGTATATCTAATTCAGATAAAAATTCCCATCAACAAATAATTCCTCATGACATGTAGATAGAGAAGGGGAAAGTAGACATATTTTTGCAAAGTTGTTGAATAACAAATGGAACAATCACGTTCCTCCAAACCTTAGATCAGGACAACCAATTCACTTGTCATGTTCACCCCCTAGCCTGACCATGAGTCCATGAGGGCTAACTCAGAATTCCTCCTCAGCAAATGCATTTCAACTTCAACAATATTCTCCTTGTCTCACACTCAACAAGTAGTGTTCATAATAGTAAGCAATCAATAATATTTTCCTAGCATACTAGGCAGTGTCCTGCCTCCTCACATATGTTATATATCCAAAACCAAAAATGCCTAGGTATTTTTTTTCCATTGGGAATTTTCGCAGCTTTCCAAATCCCTGATTTTCAGGGATTGCCAATGGCCAAATTTTTTATTTTCCACTTATAACAATCATCCTTGAGGTAGTTCCAACATGTTACCCACTCATGGAGTCATGGTCAGCTGATTGCAACATGGTTGTTCCATTTGTCCTCCTGTAATAATTATAAAATATTTTGTTTCAAACAGGTGTCATAGTCAAGTAGTTAGTTGGGTTAAATCAGGTCTCTTCCCAACAGTCATAATTATTAATTACATTTAACCAAATTTGAATTTCGGAATTTCCATAAATGGCAAAAAAATTCCAAATTTGAATTTACCAAAAACGGAATAATTTTCCTAAGAAATTTCAAATTCAAAAATAATTTATTTTTGGGGATGTTACATCCTTTCCTCCTTCAATAACACACTGTCCTCAGTGTTCATTCCTTTCCTGGAACAGGATTGGATGAGATTTCTACAAATCTCCCTCCAACTCCCAAGTGGCCTCCTCAGGGCTAAAGTTCTTCCATTGCACCTTTACCTGAGCGACGACTTTGTTTCAAAGTGCTACTTCTCTCTGGTCCAGAATGCGTAGAGGTTCTGCCTGGAACTCCCCTTTTGGTTCCAACTACACCAAGTTCCAATCGATCATATGAGTAGGGTCATGAACATAATTCTTTAACAAAGAAACATGAAATACATTATGAATTCTTATATTGGTGGGAAGTGCAAGTTGGTATGCTACGGATCCAATTCGAGCTAGTATCTCTAAGGACCCACAAAACCTGGGTGCGAACTTGGCACAGTTCCCTAGCTTTAGTGAACTCTTCTAGCCTTTGAATTTTAAGTAAACATGATCTCCCACTTGAAACTCCAAGTGTCTTTTTTTTTGGTCCGCATAAATTTTTTGTCTATCTTGTGCCTCCTTTAAGTTTTGTTGTGCCTTCCTTACTGTACTCTCCATTTCTTGGAGAATTTCTAGTCCAACCATGAGTCTATCAACTGGGTTATCCCAGCTAATTGGAGTCGTACACTTTATGTCATACAGTAACTCGAAGGGGCTCAATTTAGGAGAAGTTTGATACCCAATGGTATATGCAAATTCTACCAAGTGCAGGTAGTCTTCCCATTTTCTTGAGTTTCTTCTTACGTACATGTGGAGCATATCTTCTACGATTTAGTTTGTTTGTTCAGTCTATCCATTCGTTTGTGGATGATAACTCGTGTTGAAATTCAAATTAGTATTTATCCATGCAAACAATTATTTCCAAAAAGAAGATGTAAATTTTATGTCTCTATCTGAAATCACCATTTTAGGAATACCATGCAGTCTAAAAATTTCATTCATGAATATTTCAGCGATGCTAATAGCTATAAAAGTAGAATTTACAGGAATAAAGTGTGAAAACTTATTGAGCTTATTGATTACCACCATAACAAAATCATTATGTTTCTGAGTTTTAGGAAAACCTGTAATAAAGCCCAGTGATATAGTCTCCCATTTCCATTCTGGTACTGGTAAGGGATGTAATAGGCCGGATCGATGCTAGTGTTCGGCCTTTACCTGCTGACAATCTTGGCACTTTGCTAAGTATTATGTTGTTTCTCCCTTCATATTAGGCCAATAAAATAATTTCGTAAGTGTTGTTATCGTTTTCTGGTATCCTGAATGACAAGAATACGGTTTCTTATGCATTTCATCCAAGACTGTTATCTTTAACTCTACTGAATATGGTATGCAAAGTTTGTTTTTAAATCATAAAAGACCATTTTTATCGATACCCAAATCTAGTTTGTCTGAGTTTGTTGTAGTGTTTTGTAATTTTTCCACTATCTTAGTGTAATTTTCGTCGTTAATACCTGCAATCCTTATTCTCTGTTCCAGATCACTTTCTACCCTGCTGACATTTATTTCAAATAACCCATGGCTTCTTCTACTTAACACATCTACTACCTTATTTTCCTTACCCTTGATATGTCTTACCTCAAAGTTGAATTCGCTCAAGAAGGCTAGCCACCTTGCTTTCCTTGCATTAATATTTGGCTAACTAAACAAATATTTCACACCGCTATTATCTGTTAGTAATAGAGATTTTATGCCCATCATGTAGTGTCACCATATTTTTAAGGCGTGTATTACCACTGCTAATTCTAATTCATGAGTGACGTAGTTCCTCTCATGCTCCTTTAATTTCCGGGACTCATAACAAATAACATGTCCATGTTGAGTTAGGACGCCACCTAGTCCTTATTTACTCACATCAACACAGACGGTAAAGTCTTTATCCATGTCTGATATTTTTAAAATGGGTGTGGTTGTCAATAATTCCTTCAACTTGTTAAAGTTGTCTTGACACTTTGGTGACTAGTTAAACTTGGTCCCTTTCTTTTGTAATGATGTGATAGGGTAAGCTATTTTAGAAAACCCCTCTATAAATCTACGATAATATCCGGTGATTCCAATGAATGACCATATATCCGCTACATCCTTAGGTACCGACCATTCCATGATGGCTCTTATTTTCTCAGGGTCGACTGCAATGCCTTCTGCAGAAATTACATGTCCTAGATACTGTATTTTCTTTTGATAAAAATCACACTTATCAAATTTAGCATACATTTTGTGCTTCCTCAAAGTTTGTAGAACTATTCTTAAGTGTTTTTCATGTTCTTATTCTATTTTATAATAGACCAGAATATCATCGATAAATATGAGTAGGAACTTGTCTAAGTACTAACTGAAAATACTGTTCATTAGACACATAAATGTGGTTGGTGCGTTAGTGAGTCCGAAAGGTATAACTACAAATTCGTAATGTTTGTATCTTGTTTGAAAAGTTGTTTTGCTTATGTCCTCATATTTTATCGTAACTTGGTGATATCCGGATTGTAAATCCAACTTCGAAAATACATTTTCCCCACCTACTTGATCGAACAGATCATTTATCCTAGGTAAGGGGTACTTTTTTATTAATAGTCATTTTATTCAATTGTTTGTAGTCGATACATAGTCTTAGAGTACCGTCTTTCTTTTTCACAAAGAGGACTGGTGCTCCCCATGGTGAAACACTTGGTCTGATATACTCTTTGTCCAATAATTCTTGTAGTTGTATTTTTAATTCTGTCAATTCTGGTAAACTCATTCGGCTCATTCAGTAAGGTGCATTAGAGATAGGGGTTGAACCAGGTATTAGGTCTATGGAAAATTCTATTTCCCTTCTGGGGGTTAATTCAGGTATTTCATCAACAAAGATGTCTCTGAAATCACATAGAACAACAAAGTCTTCCAAGTTGGATTTATCTTCTATCTCTAATAGGTTTGTTTCTTGGATGGTGTAAACTTGACAACCCTTTCTCATGCATTTCTTGAATTGCATTGTTGTGATTTGTCTAAGTGATATTGGTTTTTGTATACCTTGTGTTGTTCTAGTGATGTCATTTTCATCTTTATACTTAAGTGACTTTGCATAACAATCTAGCACTACTTTATGCCTTTCTAACCAATCCATTCTGATAATTACGTCATAGGACTCTAGTGGTAGAATGTTCAAATCTGTCTTTATGTTTTGACCACCTAAACTGAACTCATAATCATAAATAAAGTCAACCACTTTCCTTTTAGTTTCAATTGCTAGTTGTACCAGCCATGATTTTTTGTGTCTCATTCTCTTAAGTTTATTTGACTCTACTACACCAGGAGTGGTATAACTTAACGTAGCTCCAGGATCAATTAAAACATAAATTCAAGTGTTATTGATTTTACCTTCGATTTCCACCACAAAGGACTGGTGGTCAGCTTAACGGCCATCTACGACTGCATTTATCCGATGTAGGATTCTTCCCACATCGCCCACCATCGAGGCTTCTTGCAAATTATGAACAACAATTATGTTTGTTGAATTTAAACGTGGATAGTTCCTCCTTAAATGAGGTTCTCCACATTCCCAGAATTTTAATGGTTCGCGGGGTCTATCCCCAAACTTCTTCATTCCCAGGTTCATCGGTTTACCACTGCCTTGCGTATTTGGATTATTGGAGTGAAAGTCTTTTCTCATAAATATTTTTTCTGCATTTCAATAAGGAGTTGGTTGATATCCCTTCTTTAGTTGATTCATTCGGTCTTGTTTCTTATCCTTCCAAGCTTTGGGAAACTATGTCTATTGTTTGTATTGGTCGTAGCACATTCGTGCCTTCCTAAATACTTCACTCAATGACTTGGGGTTGTCAAACTCAATTCTATCCCTATAAGACTGTGGTAAACAACTTAGGAACCACTGGATTTTTACCTTGTCCTCCTGGATATAAGTTACAAAGCTTAGTAATTCCAGGAATTTGTTTATAAGATCCTCCATCATCATCTGACCAAGTCATAGCTCATAAAATTATTTGGTTTTCCTTTCATAGTAGCTTTCAGATAGGTATTGTTTCTTGAAATATTTCTTAAAGGAAGACCATTCCATCTGTTTCTCCTTTAGGCCCTTGGCCAATTTCAGATCTTGCCACCAAATGATGGCTTTTCCTTTCATATTGTAAATGGCCATTCCAACCTTCATATTGTTGGAATAGTTGTATATCTGGAAACATTTTTTGATGTCTAATAACCATGCTTGATCTTCCTCACCTGTTCTGGATTCCCCATCAAATGTAGTGGGTTTGATCTTCTTAAATTCTCCCTCAAGATGATCTACTTGTTTCCTTTTTCTGTCCGGTTTTTCTTTATCTTCAGCTGAAGGGGTACCTTTAGATGAGTTGTCCTCTTTTTCTGCTTTAGGACCACAATTCTTGGAGGCCCTTTTACTGACCTCTTTTTCATGGTTATTTTCCTTTGGGATTTTATTTGTCACTGTACTGCGCAACAAGACTTCATTTATTTCTTGTTTCTCCTACTGTGCTTTCTTCGGTTTCTCATTGTTGTCTTTGAAAACCTATAACTCAACAATGAGATTCCTCATCGTTTCTAGAACTTCAGTAGGTGAGCTTGCATCATTATTCTTTCTTGGTTTTTCAGTATTTATTTGTTTAGGATTCCCATCAATTCTAATTTATGCGTCATCTCGGGCTGCCATGATTAACATGCAACAGAAAAGGGTTTTCTGTTTGTAACAAGAAAAGTTGATTAGTTTTACATAAACAAAAATATGTTCTAAGTAAACAATGTGGCCCTGTTCAAGGTCCAAGTGTTGTCACCTTTTCTCTGATACCATATGTAATCTACCTCAAATCTACCCAAAAAAAATAAAAATAATAATTCTATGAGACATTGATCTCCAATTTCATCCTTACATGATTTTTGATTAAGGAAAAATCTTTATTAAAGTTATAATATTCTTTGATGTAACTTAAGTTTGTCCTACCGCATGGTTCCATATACATACCTGTCTAATTTACTGGATGTAGAAACTTATACGATAAAACCTTCAAAGGTTTTAGTAATTTCCCCTTTTTGATCCCAACCCCCACATATACATAACTATCTATACCACAAAACTATACTTTAGGACTTATAGTCCTAGTCTTTCTCTCTACACAAGGGAGTCTTAAGGGTTACGCACAAAACTATTTGAAGGGTCCATTCGAAAGTGAGTATTGGTTTACTATATAATATATACGTATATCCACGGGGTTGGAGTTACTCCATATGGTTGAAATAAATGCCTTAGTGGTAAGAGATTAGCATTAAAAACATGGTCCAAATTATATATAGGACTCTGATTCATCATAAGCCAACCTCTTTACTCAACAGAGTTTGGGTAGTGAGATCCTATGTTAACTTTAGCTTAACTAAACTTTGTCACAACAAAATTTTCCTTGAATAAATAACTAATTGTGCCAAGGCAGTTGAGGTATACGAGATCCCAAATCATCGAGTCTCGAAGGAACTCATTTACTTTGCGAATGTTTTGAGGTGAAAGAATAGACTATTGTCAGAGGGAAGTTAACACTCTGTATCCACCATTTAATGGAAAACTTAAGTACATGAGTTTCAATACTCTTACCTGGCCCTTCGTCCAGTCTAGTCCTGCCAACTCTGCACTTTGCACATGGATAGGCCGTCCTTCGTACTACAAAATTTAACCGCGTAGGTAAGGTTTTTCTCTTAGGGTTTTAATGTGTCTACTGTATCATTGTGGAGTTTATGAAAGGCTCTGCATATTATTTTATTATTGAAGAATTTCACTGATTTGGGGAGAAACACTACCCGGAGGAATGACGATGCCATTCGCCTTTCCTTGTAAGTTTTTCGTTGGCTCTGTGCTCTGTTTAAGAAGTGAGGTTTGAATTTCTTCAAGTATATTAACAAAATATTCTAGTTAAACTTACTTGTTCTTTCTTGAACCTATCATTATTGTTGCCCTCTACAACCTTCTCGGCTTGTTTCCTTCTTTCGATACGTAAGGCTTATTGTGGATTTATCCTTCAAATTCTTGAGTAGCCTCGACATCCTGGACCCTTGTTCTGTCTTATAGGATTTATGCCTGTAATGTTTCTTTGGGGTAAAATCGTTTCTAGGTTTTTCATAACCCGAATGTCGTTACTCTCTTGAGGTCTCCCACAGGAGTAAGTAGAGGTCGGATAGTAAACTTGTTGTGGAACTGTGCATAGTCTTAGTATGGAGTAAGTTTAATTTTATAAAATGAACACACCCAATACTAGTTCCTTCCCATCTGGTTTATCAAGGGATGAGGTTTTATTTGTTTGCACTTCCTAGGATTCCATATTTTATGATTAGTGTTACCCATTACAGTCCATAAGTAAAGTCTAATGTTGGATCCTCATGATACTGTACGAGAGATGCATTTTATTTCCTTTCTATTTAACACATTACTCTCTAGTGTCACTAGTATATGACCGCTACCATTTCTGAATAGTTTATTAGAGAAACCCTACGACATATGAGGTCCTTTTCTTTCACAGATGTTACTTGTCATTAACGTTACCTACATCATTGAATTCAGTAGAAATGTATATTTGTAATGACTGTTGAATTTATGAAAATACTACCCTTAGTAAATCGGTTATGAGGGGTTTTAAACTCAACAGTTAGGTAGTCTCTTCTCTGTGTGAAAGGTTTGTAATATATCTTCGCATCGTTTGAAAGTTAAGGAAACTAGTATTGTCAATTGTTTCATTTCATTAAATCTATTTGCGACTGGATATAATTTTTTTCTTTTGTTTTAATTGTTCAAGAGATTTGGTATGTATCACTAATGATGGGCCTTGTTGATGCCAGGGTACCCATCTGTAAGTGTTGACAAACTTTAGATCTATTCAAAAATTAATTCTAGAACTTAATGTATAGTGAACTAGACCTAATCTCCTTCTAAATTCCCAATAATACCTACTGATATATATGTATATATATATATATACACACATACATATACTATAGTTTTCCTGTAAGGAAATCTCGTAATTTGCATGCTTAAAATATATTGTAATTTTCCTGTGATGAAATCTTACAATTCACATGCTTATTTTGAAACATATATATATATATATATATAATACACAACATGCATTGAACTCGTAGCAAGATTCCTAAAATAATTAATGGAGTAGGATCCTCAAAATTATAGTTACAATTTTCTTCAAAATTAAATAACAGAACATCTCGTGTATATCTAATTCAGATAAAAATTCCCATCAACAAATAATTCCTCATGACATGTAGACAGAGAAGGGAAAAGTAGAGATATCTGCGCAAAGTTGTCGAATAACAAATGGAACAACCACGTTCCTCCCAACCTTAGAGAAGGACAACCAACTCACTTGTCTTGTTCACCCCCTAGCGTGACCATGAGACCATGAGGGCTAACTCAGAATTCCTCCTCAGCAAATGCCTTTCAACTTCAACAATCTTCTCCTTGCCTCACACTCAGCAAGTAGTGTTCATAACAACAAGCAATCAATATTCTTTCCCTAGCATACTAGGCAACGTCCTGCCTCCTCACATATGCTATATATCCAAAACCAAAAATGGCTAGGTATTTTTTTTCCCTTGGAAATTTTTGCATCTTTCCAAATCCCTGATTTTTAGGGGCTGCCAATGGCCAAATTCCCGATTTTCCACTTGTAACAATCATCCCTGAGGTGGTTCCAACATGTTCCCCACTCATGGAATCATGGTCAACTAATTTCAACATGGATGTTCCATTTGTCCTCCTGCAATAATTATAAAGTATTTTTTTTCAAACAAGTGTCATAGTCAAGTAGTTAGTTGGGTCAAATCAAATCTCTGCCCAACAGTCATAATTATTAATTACATTTAACCAAATTTGAATTTTGGAATTTCCATAAATAGAAAAAAATTTCCAAATTCGAATTTACCAAAAAAAGAATAATTTTCCTAAGAAATTTCAAATTCAAAAATAATTTATTTTGGGGGATGTTACACTTCATAACAAAATATCATTTATTTCTTGCTAATCTTCATGTGCTTTCTTTAGTTTCTCATTATCATCCTTGAATGATTGTAACTCTACTATTATATTTCTCATTGTTTCCAAAACCTATGTTGATGAGATACTTTCAATGCAGTGTTTTTGGATTTCTATGAGTTTGTTTATTATATTTCCTTCCGGTCTTTCTTCTTCCCCATTCTTTGCAGACATGATTAAATTTTTTTGGAAATAGTCTATTTGTAACAATGAACAATTTACTCATTAATTTTTTCTTGAAATAGATATTAAATATTATGGAGATGCTCATCAAGTCTAAGTATTATAACCTATATCTCTGATACCATATGTAACAAACCCCAAAACACCACATATTTTGTTTTTGTTTTAGAACAGATCTACCTCTTTAACCAAAACAAAATTGGCTATCTTATCTATAATTTTGACTTACTATTGTCAATTTAGTCTCAATAGAAGCACTATAAAACCATTTTATACTAAATAAATCATCAACTATTCTAGATCTAAGTACTCCTAAGGACAGATGTAAAGACACAATCAGGTCCTTCATGAGTTATGAAGGACTTCGACAGACTTGTCCTGGATAAAATACAAATTATGTGATCATCACCATTTTTTGTTACCCTTGTTATGCTATACAATCATTTATAAACCCATAATTTATACTATGGTATAAACTACCATTTAGGAAGTAAAAAAAATAAAGGTAAGGATTATAAAAAATTATACATTAAAACTAACTTATTTGAAAATCAACCGTATCATCCCCATAGATGCGAGGATGGGTTTGTATCATTTTAGAGTCAAGGTCTATTTATTCATAAGGGGTTTTACAACTATATGATGGTTAAAGTGATTATACCATCAAGGTTTAAATCCATAACACTTAATTGGAACAAACTTCAGAAATAAAACAAGACTTAAAGGTTTTGCATGACAACTCATAGGTTGGAATGATACAGTATATGACTATTTGGAAGTTTCCTCATGCATTTAAGGTGAGGTGACTATCAACCAATTTAAAATTCACTATCTAATAAAAAAAATAACGCTCAGTCTAATTCCTTATGACTCTTCGCCAACCAAATGCATCCACGTATACACCATCACATGGCCTCTCAATCACTTTGGAAGTGGCACTTACCTTTCTTTCTATGGTTTGTAAAACTGATGGGCTCAAGTAATATTTTTTGGGTTTATGACTTATAACAATGGTTTTGTTAAAACTTCATTTCCTAACGTGAGATAATTCTACCATACTATGTTGATTATATTGGTATAAAGTGTAACATCATGCTCTTGCGATCACATCTTATTGACTTATTCTTTGAGGACACTTGTGTGCAAGTGATCTGATTATAATATATGGTTGTCTGTTTCACTTATGTATTGTTATGATGATCTTGATGGATTATGATTTATGTTGTTTTGATATCTATCTATTGATAGATCTTATTGACGAGTTTCCCCTAAGTGTGGAAGACACTTGAAATATTGAGGATGTTGAGGGCATCAATAGACCTCCTTGGACTTCGGATTGAGTCAGGGAGTGGATTGTATTGATTTGAGTATTTCATTTATGCATATGTGACATATGATTGATTATATTATGATGTTGTTATGGATCATTGACAGTGTTTTGTTGATGGATGCAGGATGATGATTGTTTTCTAATATGACTCACATAAGCAGTAAAGGGACCATGCACATGGAACAGATATTGCAGGAGAGGTGTGGCAGCATCCCTGTCACAACCTACTATCACTTTCACCGTGGCTCGAATTGTAGGTTAAAGATTACTTAGTTTGAGAGGTCCACGATGTCGTGAGGGCATACTGAGACATTCTCTCATGAATATTTCTAAGGGGTGTGCAATAAGGTAGGGTCCTTATTCCTTAGAATCCCTTAGTATCTCAAGGTGTCCCGAATGGAGTGTTAACTTCAGGGGTTGGACAATTACCAAAATGAGTCAAAGGCGAGTGGCACCCTTGGAGCACAGAGTGCATCTTCAATGGCACATCGCGTAGTTAAAAATTTGAATCAAAGGCAAGTGGCACCCTTGGAGCATGAAGTGCGTCTTGAAGGGAATGTCACGGAATTAAAATTTGAGTCAAAGAATCTAGGTGTCCTAGAAAGCTTTGAGAGAATATTAAACCTTCTAAAATATTGAGCATTGTCGAATTAATTAATTAATTAATTAACTAAAGAATGAATTTATTGATAATAATCCCTATAAGAGTCTAATGCTTTGCGATTAAAGATTTAATTAAGCCTAAGTATAAGTTAGGAAGAAGACTAAAAACTAAATTTATAAATTAACTATGAGGGGATTAGGTAAATCAATTTAAGAATTAAAGGTAAACAAAATAAATCTAAAGATTGATTTTTTACACATATGTGCAAGTAATTACCAAATTGTAATTTAAGGTAAGAATGGAATAAAGCTAAAGGAATGAGTACACATAGAAAGAAATCTAGAGTCTAGTTAGAACTAGTCTAACTAGGAGAAGATTCTTATTTTAACTCAACTCTGTTTTAGAAAGGTGTAACATCCCGCTCTTGCGCACACTAAGTGAACATATTCTTTGAGGACACTTGTGTGCAAGTGATACAATTTATTATACTATTGGTCATTTTGATAATGATTATGAGATATTATGGATTTGATGATATGTTATTTTGTTGTATTTACATAGACATGTGCTATTGACTGGGTTCTCCTGAGTGTGTAGGACTTTGGACATTGAGGATGCAGAGGCATCGATGGGATCCCTTGGACTACAGATCGAGTCAGGGAGTGAGATGTTTGGGGTTTGAATGTTGTTGATGTGATGTATGCGTATAAAATTAGATGTTATGATGATTTATTATTATTGTAGACATGATTCGTTGATGGATGCAAGACGACCATAGCTTGTCGACCAGACTCACATTTGGAGTAGAGGGGTCACGCAGGACAACTAGAGACATTGAGGGAGAGGTGTGGTAGCACCCCTGCCACAACCTAATAACACTCTCATTGTGGCTCGAACTATAGGTTAACGATTACATAGTTCAAGAAGACCCAATATGTCGTGAGGGAAAACTATGATAGTCGCTCACGATGATTCTAAGGGGCATGCAATAAGGAAGGGACATTATTCCTTAGAAGCCCTTAGTATCCCACAAGATCACCTGGCAGAGTATTGACTCCAGGGGTTTGACGTCTACCAAATTCATTCAAGAGGCGAGTTGCACCCTTGGAGCGTGTAATGTGTCTTGAAGGGCATGTCACGCAAAGAAAACATAAAGAGACGAGTGGCACCCTTGGAGCATGTAGTGCATCTTGAAGGGAACTTCGCGCAAATAAAACAGAATGAGGCGAGTGGCACCCTTGGAACACATAGTGCGTCTTGAAGGGCACATCACGATTTTAACTAGTAAGTGAATAAATCTAGTGCCTAGAAAAATATGCCTCCTTAGGACCTAGACGGCCTTAAAACAAATGATGTGATAAGTAAGGTTTAAAAACAATTTCTCCTAATAAAAATGTTTCCTTGCCTAGTGAAATTAAAACCTAGGTCTAAGTAGAACATGTGGTAAAAAAAATAAAAAATAAATAAACATTTAACAAGAAGGGGGGTAAGAAATTCAAACTTATTTATGAAAGTCAAAATTATAATGGAGGGTTAAATTTTTGAAAAGGGGTAATGGTTGTTTTTATCTACTTTTGCTAATTTAATTTTTAGTTAAAAAGAAAAGAGGGTAAATGGTTGTTTTTATCTACACTTGCTAAATTAATTTTTAATTAAAAAGGAAAAAGGGTAAATGGTTGTTTTAACTACACTTGCTAAATTGATTTTTTTAGTTAAAAAGGAAAAAGGGGGAAACTTAAAAGAAATAGGAAATGTAAAGAAAAGGGGAAACGTAAAGAAAAATCTAAATGTTTAACTTAGTAAGGAATCTTGTCCTTGGAACTTTCTAATTATGAACTCAACTAGGAATTAAGTAAGGCGTAAGTCATTTAAGAATTGTAAGGGAACTTTGGGACACTCAGGATCATTTTTAGGAATGCTCTTTGGATAATGAGGGAAATAGGAACATTTAATTAATTAATAAAATTGATTTTCTGGTGCAACTAGGATATCGGGCGACATGTGTACAGGGGAAGTTTTTCGAAATTAATTAAATGAAAAAGGAATTTAATGGGAATTTGAGAAACTAATTACTTAAAAAATATATAAAAGAGATGGCAGAGAAGGAGTATAAATCTCATATTTTTGCGTAACGTTACGCTGTTGAAATTTTATCTTAAATGAACTTTCTCTTATGGGAGTTCGGATACCCAGCTTGAGTAATGAGTGGTATCTCGACCTTGCAAGGTGATCTGGGTGCTAACATTCTTTGGTATTGTGTGCGTGGCCCCTTTGCGGCTCGGGGGGGTCAGGGGGAAGAAGAGTACCCCTAGTGTTGGCTGGTAGGTATCGATGAGGTCACATCGGTCGGCAAGAGGGAGCCGGACGGAGCGCACGTGGGACAACGACTCGGGGATTTTTCTTTTGGCTACGGTATGCATGGGTATATTTGTATTGAATGGTAGTTTAAATATTGTTCCCACACCTTCAGTAATATATTTCTACTATGTTAAAGTTTATGTTTAATCAACGTAACACTATCCTGAGATTTCATTTTTATCTTCCAGAAAATTGTCTTGTTGAGCCCAACGTTTTATGATCAAAGAACTTAAAGTCATCCTAGACTTATGATTGTTGTATTTTGAATTGATTTCCCATGGTGAACCCAAACTCTGATTGCAATGACTTCTCTACATTTGTTTTTGTTGATTTAATATGAATAAAAATTGTGTTTTTATCTTTTGTCCCTTATCTTTAAGTTATTAGTCTGTGCATGAGTAGTCGGTCAGGAGCCTAATCAATTGTCTTCACTCTGATGTTTAAGACTGAGATTTAAATTCCCTTCTTTCCTGTGCATGGATAATAAGTGAAGGATAAATTATCGCCAAACTTTCTATCCCTTACTTATCTCTGCATTTTTCTCTTATGATTAATCTATAATCTTTGCACCTTCTTATGAATAAGTATCTTTGTGTTTTGATTGATTCGTCTCTGAATGATTGACCTCTGATCTCTGCATTTTCTTTATGCAAATCTCTGCATCCTCCCCAAAATTTTACTCTGCGATTCTTGTTTTATAGACAGCCTCCACAACACGGTTTTCTTGGTGTTTTACACTGCCCTTTCACCCGGTTTTTACACAGCATTCTAGTTTGGATTTTATTGTTCTTTTGTCACAGATCTTATTTTTTTTACACAACGATATTATATTTATTAGACAACAGTATCATATATTCAATAAGCTTGTATTTGGACAATGAATTTTTATAGCCATTTCGATTTCACATAGTGTTTTCACGCAACGAATTTATATAGCCATTCACACAACGAATTTATATAGCCATTTCACACAGCGAATTTATATAGCCATTCACAAAGTGAATTCACCCAGCCTTTACCACTGCGATTTGATTGCATTGAATGACATTCGATTGTATTGGCATGAATAGCGATTTATTTTACCATTGCGATTTTAGTTATGATTTTTACCACTGTGATTTTCCTAGGATACTCTTACTTACCACTATGATTTTACCATGAATTCCTTACTTACCACTACGATTTTACCATGATACCTACTACTTACCACTGTGAATTATTACACAATGATATTTCCGGCATAGATTAATTTCGTAGAGTTCTTAATTTCCATTTGAAATGTATTTAACACAGTGAATTGCTGGTAGAGATTAAATTCCATTCTAAATGAAATTACACAACGATATTTATGGTATGGATTTAATTTCGTAGAGTTTTAATTTCCATTTGAATGTATTTAACAAAGTGAATATGTTGGTAGAGACTTAATTTTGGAATATTTTTAAATTCCATTGTAAACATAATTACACAGCGATTTCCTAGCAGAGATTAAATTTTGTAGAGTTTTAATTTTTTTTTAAAATGTAATTAGACAACGGATTAATGTTGGACATCGATGCCATTGCTAGGAAGCAATTCTATTGGTTAGATATTGATTATGGACAACGTTTTTATGATTGTATAGATTTAATATAGTGTATTATTATTGGACAACTATATCATTGTCAGACATAGATTCATTAATGGACAACGATATTGATTGTTTTTTACAACGAATATTAATGGACATAAATATTATTATGGGATAGCGATATCATTGTTAGACATAGATTTATTAATGGACAACAATATTGATTGATTGACAACGAATATTAATAGACAAAGACATAATTAATAGACAACGATATGAATGATAGACAATGATGTTGTATAGGCTTGACAACAATTTTATTTATGGACAACTATTCAGCTGACCGATAAGATGATGTGGAAGTTCTTTCGTTAATCCAAAAGAAAACCCCTCGTATTCATGTTCTTAATATATTAATTTATGTGTTTATGATGAGAGACATTATTCATCTTAACAAAATGTAAGTACAAATTCCTTATATCACTATGATTAACCTAGCTTCAAATAATATTCTATTATATAGAGAATTAAAATAGAATATCCATGCACATGAATTTTAAGATAATATTCAAATTAATTTTGTTTTACAGTTGGGAGACTTCCTTGAAAAAGTGCCTCATAAGAAAACAAGAATTCTTCAGTGGTTTGCACAATTTATATATTGAATGAATTTACCTTGCGTCTTGTTGACTTGTCGATTGGGCACTTGGATATAGTCTTCTTGTATTTCTAACAGTTAATTTGGTCTCCTGGAGCATTGGATTTTTCTGGGGTTATTGGTGTTGCACTATGGTTACTGTCACACCTATCACCTTGTGACGACATGATTCCTAAGGAGGGGATCATTGCGCCCTAATGGATAGGTGCAAATGATAACCTGGACAAAGTCTTGTGCTTTCCGATGTAGGAATATTGTTCGTTGTAATTGATTTTGGGTACTTGGATCTTTAACGCCTTAATGAGTTGGGTTTTGTGCACCGTAGAGGTTTCTAGTTACTGGTCGTCAAAGCCAATGAGTCGGGTTTTTGATGTTGTCCTTTATCTTGTAGGCATTGTCTTGCTTGTGTCGAGCGGGTAACCATTTTTATCTGTCTATTGATTATCGCATGTTTCTTCCATTTGCATGATGTGCTAGTATGTTGGGTCATTGTTGTCTGTTTCCTGAAGGCGTAACTTATGTTTGTCATCAAGTTGTGTTGATTAATTGTTGTTGTTGATTTCCTTCCTGCTTAAAAACCAAAAATTAAATAAAATTTCACTTGCTTGCGTCACATGTGGTCGTAATGATGGGGGTCGTTACATATGGTATCAGATCCGGTTAGACCCATGACTTGGCATCACTACGACCTCCGTTGATTACATATTTGATCGAATGTTGCTAATTAAACTAATTTGTATTCGTTTAGGTAATCATGGTTAGAGGACGTCGCAGAGGAAGATGATCAGGTGCTAGGGGAGGAGGTGTGAAACCTCCAGTAGAATCCACGTCTGAGAGGTCTAACCCTAAGGGAGACGAACAAGTTTTCGGCAAGGAACATATAGTTGTGGGTGATGTGGTTGGGATGATGAGGTATTTTTAGCGGATGATTAAGGCACTGATCATTTGTTTAGATAGAGATGAGGCCAGGCCACTGACACCCCATGAGGGTCCACTACATTCTTTGGTCGGTACTGGTAGCGTTCACCGCGGACTCGATAAGGTCAAATTTCCTGAGTTATTTGGTACCTCGGAAGGTGCAGTTGTTGAGGCATGGTTGGATAATATGTCGATGTGATTTGCACTTCGCAAATATACCTCCAACATGAAGGTCCACAGGCCGGTATTTCAACTGAAGGGGAGCTCTGTTCTATGGTAGAAGACGCTCCTGTCGCAATTGAGCATGGTCGTCGAAGATGTGTCATGGGAACTATTAAGGGAATGGTTCCAAGAGAGGTATCTATTAGAGGAATTCATTGAGCATCAACTCAACGATTTCAATGCCTTGCCATAGGGAAGTCGTACGGTGCCCAAGTACAAGGCTGGTTTTATGGAGGTGATTCAGTATCCTCTGCATCTGAATACCGAGAAACTTACGGTCAAGTTCGTGTTTGGCCTTAATAGAAGCATTCGTGCAAAGTTTAGGATTTTGATGCATGAAACCTTGCATGACATTATCCAGAAGGCCCTCATAGTAGAGGAAGAGATTATCAGTGGGGGTCAGAGCAGGACTGCAATGAGACCAACGATGCAGGTGTCATCTAGTGCGCAACAACAACAAACACCAGCTAGACATTCACCAGGATATCGTGGCTTCCAGAGAGGATCCACTTCCACTACACCTCGGCGACCAATGTCGAGGTCGTGAATTCCTTACCAAGGACCACATTCGTAGAAGCAATGTCGACCATAACAACAACATTTTAGGCATGTTCATCATAATAGACCAGGATTCCAGGTTGGTGGGCTGTCAACTTCTACTTCGGGTACCAGGAGTACTGGACCGAAGAAGGGGTGTTAGACATGTGGGGAGCCACATTAAAAGTGAGACTGTCCAGTGGAGAGGACTATAGCATCTTCATTAGTCGAACCCATTACCATGGGAGATTTGGGCAAGGCCCATCGAATTCATGCAACAGTGAAAAACCGCCAGGCAAAGCACCAGTCGACTATGCTCAAGACGTCAGTTACAGTCGCTGACCAAACCCTTAGTATTTTGAGAGATCTAAGTTCTAAAGAGAGTTTCATTTATGGGGAAGCGCTAAAACTAATTAAGGTAAACTAAGTCGAACAAGATGCATTTAGCTTTGTAGAAATGGCTTCGGGAGCCAAAAAAAAGGTTGGAGGGAAGGTTATGGGCTACAGCCTTAACCTGGGAGCGTTTTTCACCAGGGCCAACCTATACGTCACGATCTTAGGATCCTATGATGTCGTGATCGGTATAGACTGGTTGGAATCACATGAGGCGATACTCAACTATAATATGATACGGTTGACATTGGTCGATAATCAGGGACATAGACACGTGATTGTAGGTCGGAACTAGGGATTTTCCCTCAAGTTCATCTCTTCCTTGCAGCTACGGAAGAGCATGTGTAAGGGATGTAAGATTTATGTGATCCTTGTGTTAAACAATAAGGGAGTAGTGGAAGGTCTAGAACACCTTTCGGTGGTGAGAGAGTTTGCGTACATCTTCCTTGAGGAGTAACTTGGGATGTCGCTAGAGAGGGAGTTGGAATTTACCATCAACCTAAAACCAGGAACTGAACCGATCGCAAGAACGCCTTACCGGATGTCAACCTCAGAGTTAAAGGAGATGAGAATGCAACTAAAGGAGTTGTTGGACCTAGGACTTATACATTCAAGTGTGTCACCGTGGGGTGCACCTTTTATTTTCATATGGAAGAAGGATGGGTCGTGGAGACTCTGCATTGACTACCACCAATTGAACAAGGAAACGATAAAGAATCAGTATCTATTGCCAAGGATTGATGATCTGTTTGATCATATAAAAGGTGTGACGGTGTTTTAGAAAATCAACTTGAGATCAGAGTATCACCAGTTACGAATCAAGTAGGATGAAGTCCCTAAGACCACCTTTAAAACATTATGATTTTATTGTTTTACCGTTTGGATTGACAAATGACCCAGGGGTATTTATGAGTTTGATGAATGGGGTGTTCTATGACTACTTGGAAAAGTTTGTCCTAGTATTCATTGACAATAGTTTGATTTACTCTCGGATGATGGAGGATCATGACAAGAACTTACGCTTGGTACTACAGTGTCTATGAGAGAACAAATTGTATGTGAATTTTTCCAAATGCTCATTTTATCAATTGAAGATTCACTACTTAGTGCATGTCATGTCCGGAGAAGGTATCATTGTGGATCCAATAAAGGTCGAGGCTATTATGGAATGGCATGCGTCGACAAATTTCCCCAAAGTGCGTAGCTTCATGGGTTTAGTGGGATACTATCGACGGTTTTTCGAAGATAGAAAATCCGATTAGGGAATTGAAGAAGAAGAACAAGAAATTTGTTTGGATTGAGAAATGTGCGAAAGCATTTCGAAGGCTCAAGGAGATGTTGACAACAACACCGATACTAAAGGTACCTGACATGGATACAGACTTCTTGGTATGCATTGAAGCATCCAAATAAGGCTTAGGTAGAGTATTGATGCAAGACGGTTGAGTGATCCATTACATCTCAAGAAAGTTGAGAAGGCATGAGGAGAACTATGCGATGCATGATTTGGAGTTGTTAGCCATTGTTTATGCATTGAGATTTTAGATACATTACCTAATTGGATGAAAATTTGAACTAAAAACAGACCACTATGGACTACAACAGATCTTTATGCAAAGTGACTTGAACGCACGACAACAATGTTGGTTGGAATTGCTTAGCGAGTACGATTTTGAGATTACTTACATAAAAGGGATAGTGAAAAAAGAGGTGGATGCACTGAGTTGGAGACCATGCATCTTATCAGTGATGCCTCTTTAGACGATTCTACATGAAAATATTCTAACTTTACAGTGTGACGATGATTGGTACAAAGAGGTCAAGGATTTTATTGGACAAAACAAAATGATGGTACGAAAATTTGAAGTATTTACTATGGACAACGATGGATTATTGAGATTTAAAAGTCAAATTTTCGTACCTCTCAATGATGAGTTGAGGACTTTGATCGTAAACAAGGCTCACATAGTAGTGTACATGTCTCACCCAGGAGTCACGAAGATGAGGGAAGACCTAAAACCCTTATTCTTCTGGAAAGGAATGAAGGAAGACATAGTCAACTTTATGGAAAGATGTCTAGAATGTCAGCAGTTGAAGGTTGAACATAGACATCCACCAGGATTACTACAACCAAACGTTATTATGGAATTGAAATCGGAGGTCATTTCGATGGATTTTATTGTAGGATTTCCACTGATGGCAAGGTGACACTACTCGATTTTTGTGGTAGTCGACACTCTAACAAAGAGTGCTCATTTTGTTCTTGTGTGTACGACGTATCAAGCACTTGACATATCTAGAGTTTTCATTAGTGATATTGTGAGGCTTCATGGCATGCCGAAGGGGATTATATCTGATCAAGGATCGATTTTTACTGGATGATTTTGGACTAGTTTCCAAGAGGCCTTGGGAACCCAAATTAATTTTAGTACTGTGTATCACCCGAAGACAAACGGGAAGACTGAACGAACAAACCAAATATTGGAGGACATGTTGTGTATGTACGTTATGGACCAACAAAATAATTGGGGCGAATTATTGCCACTAATAGAATTTGCATATAACAACAATTATCAAAGAACCATTAAGATGGCGCCTTTCAAGTTTCTTTACAGGCAACTGTGTCAGATGCCTCTGAGTTGGGATTGGCTTGAGGATAGAGTCCCAGTAGGACTCGAAGCGATCCAAGAAATGGAAGATCAAATTCACACAATAAGACAAAGGATCAAGGAAGTGCAAGATCAACAAAAAAATTATGTTGATGCGCACCGTGTCAACCGTAGTTATGAAGTTGACGATCGAGTCTTCTTGTGGGTGAAACCAAATAAGAGTTTGATCAAGTTTGGAAAGGGTTCTAAACTCTCCCCTAGGTTTTTGGGACCTTTTGAGATTGTGGAAAGGAAGGGGCCCATGGCCTATCGACTAGACTTTCCTGATTCTTTGAGGCGTATGCACAATGTTTTTCATGTTTCTATTTTGAGACATTATATTAGTGATCCTACACATGTTATTCACATGAGTTCCTTGTAGGTATCTAATGAGGGTGAGCTCACGGTGGAGCCAATCCATGTCTTGGACCATCGCATTCGACAACTATGGCATTGAACAATATATCGGTTCAAGGTCCAGCGGGAAAACTATAGTCCACACTCGACAACCTGGGAGGACGCATATGATATGTGCCAACAATGTCCATTTATGTTTGATAGATAGACTTATGATATCGTGATACACTTTATTTTGGAACTTATATACTATGAAACTTTGGGACAACGTTTAAACCAAGAGGGGGTGTATGTAACATCCCTTTCTTGCACACATTGAGCGAACGTGTTCTTTGAGGACACTTGCATGCTAGTGACCCGGGTTATTCTACTATTGGTCGTTTTGATAATTCTTATGAGATATTATGGATTTGATGATATGTTATTTTGTTGTATTTACATAGACAGGTGATATTGACTAGGTTCTCCTAAGTGTGAATGAATTTGGATATTGAGAATGGAGAGGCATCGATAAAACCCCTTGGACTCTGGATCGAGCCAGGGAGTGGGTTGTTTGGGGTTTGAATGTTGCTGACGTGACGTATGCACATAATATTATATGTTATGATGATTGATTATTATTGCGAACATGATTCATTGATGGATGTAGGTTGACAATAACTGGCTGACCAAACTCACATTTGGAGTAGAGGGGTCTCGCAGGACAACCAGAGACATTGCAGGGGAGGTGTGGAAGAAGCCCTGCCATAGCCTACTAGCACTCTTGTCCTGGCTCAAAATATAGGTTAATGATTACCTATTTCGAGAAGACCCACGATGCCATGAGGGAAGACTGTGATAGTCACTCACGTTGATTCTAAGGGGAGTGCAATAAGGTAGGGGCCTTATTCCTTAGAGGCCTTATTATCCCCCACTTTTAGGGATAACTAAGGATATTATATCTCGAGGCCCACAGGTCCTAGACATGGAGTACTGAGAGCCAGATCGACTTGAGCATGGCCGAGGAGGGCCCATATTTTCTTCCTTTCAGTGCCTCCACTTTGTCAACAACAACAACATTCATCACCTTCAGCTTGGTCCTATATCAGAGATGGTTCTTGATCCATGAGGTAATGAGTCTGGGTATCACGATATGTTTCACTCTGATCCTCAAAACCTTTGAATATGTGCATTTAATTCCTTTTGTCTCTAACAAATGCTTTCATCTTATACTTATCCACTTGACCATGTCTGGGGAGAATGACAGGATGCCTTAGTAAGCTTGTTCCCATAGGTTTTGAGTTTCTACTGGGGGAATTTTTGAAAAGTCATCGTCTGCTCTCATAATACTTACCACTTTCCATATTATATCCCACTCATCCATCCCATTACATTGGTCTGGGAATTGGTTTTGCCAATAATTTAAGGGTTTCACCTTTCCCTGTGGGAAGAAGGGGCTAAAGGCCCATAAGTTAAAAGTAGCTAGCAAAAGATAAAAGCCTAAAATTAAAACCTCGAGATGCTTCACCCAGGGATCCCCAAGAAAGTAGTAAAAGGATTCTTAGCAACAAAAAAGAGGGACCCATAAAAATAATAAAACCTGACCTAGTCAAAGGATAGGGAGTCTCATTATGAGCCATCCTATTAGGTCCATGGGCACCTAGCGGTATGACACTACTAGCAGATCGTTACCACTCCAGGGTAGTGGTTCTTGGTTGCATGGCCAAAAAAAAGGGGGTCTCATCACAAGCCAACCTTCTCGTCTCCGTAAAAGTTCTTATGGGTAATATTGCCACCACTGGTCACCACACTAGGGAAGTGTCCCCTGATAATCTTCTTGAAGAAAAAGAAATTAAGAATAAAGAATAGAAGGCATCAATGGGCTTGGAAATATTTTCATCTAGGATAGGTGGAGCTCACCTTCTACAAATGCACCCATAGGTAATCTGTAATGTCCCCCACCTCTTAATGAAGAGGTTTGGAATACTTAGTGGTCTAGGTGTCGCCACTAGGCCATAGTCTCACACTTAGGGGAAAGGTCAACCAAACTAAGGTTATATTATTAGGTTGACTTGATAAAAAAGTGAAAAAAGAGTTAAAAGATAACTCAATGAAGAATTAGAAGAGCTGGAGGGTAAGTTAGGGTTAACTCTAGGAGTAAATTTAACTCAACAGGAAAATAGAAGGAAAAGTATAAAGAGAAGGCTAGGGCGCACTTCTTGGGCATTCTGGATTTTGGTAATTGCTTGTTATTTTTGTTGAGCATTCAGTTTGGGGGTTTTGTTGTTACAAAACCTTGTGAACAACTCAGTGGTGAAAGAACCACTCACCTTGTTCTAGGATTGGTCTCGGGGATGAAATACTCCACCCACACCATTCTACACTCATCATAAATCCACCCATAGATTCAGGAAAGCAGCAGGGTCGTATTGTTCAGGGATTTCTAGTAGGGGCACACCATATCTTGAGGAAGACTTCAATTCAGCCAATCAGGAGAGCTTGGAGGTATTCTGGAACTTGGGTTCTATTTGCAAGTCCTTGACCAACATTTTGGAGGTTTTCTTGAAGAGCTATGACCAACAAATCTTTAGTTAAAGATTGGGACGACCTTGAGGCAAGGGGGACGTCTTGTGATTTAATATTTCTCAGATCTAGGGAATTATGCCTGGAATTTGGACCTGAAACTTCTCCTAAGGGGTCATCTCATACTGATCTATCATCCTAGAGAGTTTTAGAGGTTTTGGAGGTGTCCTTCTTACATAACGAATTATTGAGCTATTCAGGGCTTTAGGAGGGCACAGTTTGTATTAGGGTTTCAACCATTGGAGGAGGAGGATTGAGTATTTGAGCTTCAGACTCCCGAGAGGGGTTTCCCTGGTCCTGAACTACATTTTGGTGGAGTTTGGCATGTTTTTGACATCTCCTTCAGCTGGGCAGAAATATTGGTCCCTTATCACTCAGCAGGACATACCAGCAGCCCAGGGGGGTTGGGCATTCACTTTTTGTTGACACCTTGGGTCTTCCCATTGTATTCATCTATTGGAGGTTTATTTTGTATTTTTGGGAGCATTTTGTAGCAACTCATATCATTTATCTATTGGAGCCATGTGAGGATTATTCTAGATCTGCTCTCTTTGTATCAGGTTCATGCTTTTTCATAATAAAGGTCAGATCTATGCTTGTGTTTTCCCATATCTTGAGTATTGTTGTGATATTGAATGTATTGAATAGATATTATATGAACCTTGTCTGAATAATGAAACAAACGCTTAGTCTGAAACATCCATAGCCCCTTGCACATAAAATAAACAATAAACACATCAGTGGCAGTTAGTGGTTTCAAGCAAAAAATTGGCTTGGGATCATTACAGTAGTATCAGAGCTTTGATCCTCCAAACCTGTGAAGGGATTAGCGCATGAAGAGGTATAGTGGGATCTTTATGGGCAGAAGGAAGAAATAGGCTAGCGAAACAAAAGCCAAAATGGAGGGTTCCGGGGATGACCGGGAGCCACAGGGCTTGGCTTTCTTGGAAACTGAGTTCCATAAGACCCTAAATCACACATAAAGCAACTTAGTTCATCATTTGGAGGAGAGATAGGAGATAATCTGAAGGGAACAAGCTGATATCACAGAAACCTTAAAGAAGGTTGATGGAAATCTAAAATAAATTGATGAGAACCAGACATTGATAACCAAGTTATTGATGGAGATGACTCATAAGGGAAAGGACCCTAAGACATATGGAAACAAAGAAGTTGGTGGACCTGGTGTTTCCCATGGTGAAACTAGATACAATATAAAGAAATACCCCAGTTTAGAGGGAAGCCATGGAGGAGGCACATCATATGGACAAATGGGTAGTAGGGCTAACCCTAGGCCATACTTGCCCACGTTCACAGATGGACAGGTGTAACGGGAATAGGAGGACAAGTTTGTGGAGCAGATGGCACAATGTACTAAGGAGTATTATGTCTTGGACATGTTGATTCAAAGGCATATGTCCTTGGATCAATACTACCAACTCAACTTTAGAAACAAACCCAGGCTGAGCCATAGGAGCAACTATGAGTTTGAACGAAGAGAAGGGAGGATGGAAATTCCATATTTTGATGGCACGACCAATATGGAAGCACAAGCATGGGTGGAAAAAATGGATACATATCTACAAATTAATCCCATAAGAGAGATGGAAGCCATCAAGTTTTCCACTATGTACTTGGATGGAAAGGCTCATGATTGGTGGTATCATGGAATCACCACCCTAGCTCAAAGTCAGATAGTGTCCTACACTAAATTCACTCAGAGGCTCATGGATAGATTTGATCAGGGAGATCCTGAGCTACACTTTCAGAAACTCACACAGCTCAAGCAAACAGGTACGACTGAGGCATACATTGAAGAATTTAAGAGGTTGGCATTAATGGTGCATGATATATCACCAACTAGACTCATAATTCTCTTCCTTGAAGGGTTGATGGAACCCTTAAAGGGTTGGGTTAAGGCTTTTAATCCTACCAACCTACAAGATGTGATTTGGAGGACGAGGGACCTAGGATGAACTGCTAGGATGAAATTTATACCTAGACCACCCCTTAACACCGAAGGAAGATACAAGAAACCTCCAATGAATCAAGGAGGACGTGACCTAAGGGGGTTTGACCGGGGCTATGGAAGAATGGATAACAACACCAGGAGGGAACTTAAAAGGAAGCAACTCTGCTTCACATTCAAAGAACCATGGAACCCATCACACAAGTGTATGGGTCGTGGTTAGGTGCACTACATAGAAGTGACCTCAGACAATGAGGAGGAGGAAGATTGTGGCCAAATACAGAATATAGAGGCCGAAACCATAGAGACAACAGAAGAGGAGATCCCAGAACAACAGAACATCACGACTGAAGGGAATGCCACCTTAGCATCTATCAGTAGGGTGTCCAAATTTAACACTTTCAGGATGAGAGGAGTCTTGCAGGGGTAGAAGGTATTAGTATTGATTGACGGGGGAGAATCTCACAACTTCAATGACTCAGCATTGTTGAAAATAAGGCATATACCTGCAGTGGAATTTGAAGGTTTGAAGGTGGAGGTAGCAGGTGGAAGCAGTATACCTTGTGACAGATACATACCAGGTATGAAGCTTACATTGGGTAGGCATGAGTTGGTATATGATGTATATGTGATGGATCTTCTAGACACTAACATAATCCTTGGAGTTCAATGGCTCATCACATTAGGACCTATCACCACCAAATACAAGATGATCGAGATGTCTTTTACAGAGGAGGGTGGACGAATGATAGTGTTTTGGGGTATGACAGGCAATTCTGCCAAGATAATCACGGCTATGAGGATGGAGGCCATCTTGACGAGATAAGAGATCGTGTATGCAACTAAGTGTAGGATTGCATCATGTAGGGATGAGCAACGTAAGGTTCACTACACTCTTGAAATCCAAGAGATTATTGACAAACACAACAAGGTGTTTGGGCCGATACCTTCAGGAGTGCCACCAGACAGGGGGTTTGAGAATATCATTGATCTAGAGATGGTAGCCAAATCAGCCATCACCACACCATACAGGCATCCAAAGAAGTACAAGGACGAGATAGAGAAAGCCATCAAAGAACTCTTGGACATGGGGCACATAAGGCCAAGCTCTAGTCCCTTTGCTTCTTCAGTGGCACTGGTCAAGAAGAAAGATGGAACTATGCATATGTGCATTGAATTCTGGGCCTTGAATAAAAAGACAATAAAAAACAAGTACCCTGTACCTAGGATTGATGATTTGTTGGATGAATTGCATGGGGCTATCTATTTCACAAAGATTGACCTACGTTCTATCTACCATCAGATCAAGATGATGGAGGAAGACATCTCAAAAACAACTTTCAGGTGTCATTATGACCATTATGAGTTCTTGGTAATGCCCTTTGGGTTAACCAATGCCCCAGCCACGTCCCAATCTTGCATGAACCATGTGTTCAACAAGAAGCTGAGGAAACACTTGTTAGTATTTTTTGATGACTTGCTCATTTACAACAAGACGTGGGAGGAACACCTTTAGCATGTGGATCAAATTTTGTCTATCATGGAGGAACAGTCATTGTACACTAAGGAGTTCAAATGTGAGTTTGGAATGATAGAGGTACTTTACTTGGGACACATCATTGGAGCAAAGGGGGTACAGGTACATCAGGAGAAAATCACAGCTATTATGGAGTGGCCTAATCCTAAGACACTCATAGAGTTAAGGGGATTCCTAGGCATATGCACGTACTACAAGATATTTGTCAAGGGTTTCTCTCAACTGTGTGCACTCTTAACCGATTTAACTAAAAAGGGGGCCTTCAAATGGAGTGAAGAAGCTCAAGCTACAATGGAGAAAATGAAAAAGGTAATGAGCACATGCCCAGTTCTAGCCCTTCTAGATTTCGGCCTACCTTTCACCTTGGAGTGTGATGCCTCAGGGGAAGGTATAGGGGTCGTATTGATGCAGAATATGCACCCTCTTGCTTATGAAATCTGGAAGCTCAGGGGTCCTGAACTGTTTTACATCATTTATGACAAAAAAATGTTGGCTATCATGCATGCACTAGCCAAATTTCGGCAATATTTGGTAGGTGCACGGTTTGCGGTCAAATCAGATCATAATAGTCTTAAATACCTATTGGAGCATAAGGATTTGAATGAATGGAATCATAAATGGGTGAGCAAAATACAAGCCTACGACTTTGACACTGAATTCATGAAAGGGAAGAACAACGCAGTGGCAGATGCATTATCTAGGAGGCCATCCATGTTTTCCATGATAGGTATGTCAGTTGATTGGAAGGACCACTTGGTGGTGGAATATGAAAAGGATCAGTTTTCTTGACAACTATTGGATGGACATATACAAGATGATAACTTCAGGTTCGTGAAGGACCTCATCTATTACAAGGGACGAATTTTCTTGGTTCCTGGATTGGCTCTCAAATCCAAGGTATTACATGCATGTCATAACGCACGAGTGGAAAGGCACCAAGGGATTAGTAAGACATACAGATAGGTGAGAGAGAGGTTCTCATGGAAGGGCCTCAAGGAATTTGTGATTAAGCATGTCAAAGAGTGCACTACATTCCAAGAGAACAAGGATGAGAACACTCACCCCGCATGACTGTTGCAACCCTTGCCCATTCCAGAGAATAAGTGGGAAATCATATCCATGGATTTAATCATCGGCTTTCCCAGAGCATAGGGAAAGGACTTCATTTTTGTAGTGGTTGACAGGTTGATGAAGTTTCCACACTTCTTCTCCATAGCCACAGACTTCAGCATAGCACAACTAGCTGAGTTATTTTTTAGAGAGGTCTTCAAGTTGCACGACCTACCAAAGACAATTATCAGTGACAGGGATAGCAGGTTCATGAACACACTTTGGTAGGAGTGGTTCAGATTAATTGGCACAACCTTGACCCCTAGTACCAAATATCACCCTCAGATGGATGGTCATACCGAAATAGTCAACAAATGGGTGGAAGGATACCTTAGAAATTATGTAGTAGGAAAACAGAAAGCGTGGGTCAGATGGTTTCACTTGGGACAATACTTCTACAATACAACCCATCATGTATGCATATGCATGACACCATTCAGAGAATTATACAGCTATGATCCAATCTCCTTTGTGGATATTTCCTTTGGGGACATCAGGGCACCAATGGTATAGGATTGGATAAAACAGAGCCAAGACATCCTCCGAGAGTTGAAGGATCATCTACAGAGAGCACAGAACCAGCAGAAGGTCCAAGCAGACAAGAATAGAGTGGAGCGTACTTTTGAGGTTATTGACTTAGTCTATTTAAGACTTCAATCCTACAGGTAGGCTTATATAAAAAGAAGTGAAGCATAAAAACTACAGCCATGCTTATTTGGGCCCTACAGGATCAACAGAAGGATAGGGGTCGTAGCTTATGAGTTAGAGATTCCATAGGACAGCCAAATACACAACATCTTCAATGTATCCTGCCTGAGGAAGGCCATCGTCCAACACATCATTCCCATTGAGACACTACCACCCATGGACGAAGAAGGACAACTTGTGTTGATTCCATAAGAGATACTGGAAGTCCGAGAGAAAAGGCTATGGAAGAGAAGCATCGAGGAGTATTTGATCAGGTGGAAAGATTTACCCATTGAGTATGCCACATGGGAGAATGAACAGATGGTACAAGAGAGAGGTTTGGAATTTATTGAGGACAAGCAATTTCAAGCAGAGGATACTGTAATGTCCCCCACCTCTTGATGGAGAGGTTTGGAAGACTTAGTGGTCTAGGTGTCCCCACTGGGCCATAGTCTCACATTGAGGGGAAAGGTAAACCAAACTAAGGTTATATTATTACGTTGACTTGATTAAAAGGTGAAAAAAGGGTTAAAAGATAACTCAATGAAGAAATAGAAGAGATGGAGGTTGAGTTAGGGTTAACTCTAGGAGTTAATTTAACTCAACAGGAAAATAGAAGGAAAAGTATAAAGAGAAGGCTAGGGCACACTTCTTAGGCATTCTGGATTTTGGTAATTGCTTATTATTGCTCTTGAGAATTCAGTTTGGGGGTTTTGTTGTTACAAACCCTTGTGAACAACTCAGTGGTGAAAGAACCACTCACCTTGTTCCAAGATTGATCTCGGGGATGAAATACTCCACCCACACCATTCTACACTCATCACATATCCACCCATCGATTTTGGAAAGCAGCAGGGTCATACTGTTAAGGGATTTCCAGCAGGGGCGCACCATATCTTGAGGAAGAGTTTGATTCAGCCAATCAGGAGAGCTTGGAGGTATTCCAACACTTGGGTTCTATTTGCAGGTCCTTGACCAACATTTTGGAGGTTTTCTTGAAGAGTTATCATCAGTATATCTTCAGTTACAGATTGGGACGGCCTTGAGGCAAGGGGGACGTCTTGTGATTCAATATTTCTCAGATCTAGGGAGTTATACCTAGAATCACGACCTGAAACTTCTCCTAAGGGGTCATCTCAGCCTGATCTACCATCCTAGAGAGTTTAAGAGGTTTTGGAGGTGTCCCTCTTACAGAACAAATTATTGAGCTATTCAGGGCTTTAGGAGGGCACAGTTTGTATTAGGGTTTTAGACAATGGAAGAGGAGGATTGAGTATTTGAGATTCAGACTCCTGGGAGGGATTTCCCTCATCCCGATATACATTTTGGTGGAGTTTGGCATGTTTTGGACATCTCCTTCAGCTGGGATGAAATATTGGTCCGTTATCACTTAGCAGGATGTACCAACAACCCAGGGGGGTTGGGCGTTCACTTGTTGTTGGCACCTTGGGTCTTCCCATTGTATTCAACCTTTGGAGGATTATTTTGTATTTTCAAGAGCATTTTATAGAAGCTCATATCATTTATCTATTGGATCCATCTGAGGATTATTCTGGGTCTTCTCTCTTTGTATCAGGTTCATGCTTTTTCATAATAAAGGTCAGATCTATGTTTGTGTTTTCCCATATATTGAGTATTGTTGTGATCTTGAATGTATTGAGTAGATCTTATATGAACCTTGTCTGAATAATGAAACAAACCCTAAGGCCAAAACAACCATAGCCACCTGCACATCAAATAAACAATAAACACATTAGTGGTAGTTAGTGGTTTCAAGCAAAACATTGTCTTGGGATCATTACATAATCCCCGCATTTCCCTACTTTCACTAAACCCCTTGTCATGACATTCCTTATCCACCTCACTCATTTACATGAGTTGGATTTAATCTCTTCCGGAAACATCCCTTTTCTAGTGGCCACTAGCCCAATAGGACTCCCTATCACTTCCTCCAAACTTGCATTGTAGATTTGTATAATGTCTTTGAGCACTTGACTGGGTAAAAGGGGTTTTATGCACATGTTTAATAATATTGATGATTAGATGTGATTGACATTTCTATGATCCCTGTGACTTATGAGCCCATAGAGGGCATATCTGTTGATGTACAGGATCATGTCCAATGGACTGGTACGATATTGGAAAGGCACACATGGGGAGATGATCAGTTCAGACCTTCATGGGGCTTAAGATCCCATCCGATGGATGTTGAGACCCCATCTGGGGGCAGAGATAGGACATAGCGGTTTTCATCGGAGAAGAGGAGGATGTTCCACATGGTCACCTTGGTAGAGCCTTACCTAGGGGGGTTGTTCCCTCTCCACGGGAACGTTGTCCTTGGAATGCCCATGATGTCACCCAACATGACCATGATGTCATCCAACATTGTGGACATCTTGTGGAGAGAGTTATGGAAATGTGGCATGTGTGGCAACTTGGAGAGGCCCAAGGAGGGATAATGTTTTTCTCCAGGAGGCCTATGCTTCCCTAAAAAGGGATAACATCACCCTTGAAAGGGGATGATGTCTCACTTTTGATTGATTAAGGTTTAATTTAAGAAATTTAATGTAAAAACCATATTATTATGTACTTTGCCCTTGTCATCCTTTTGATGACCTAAAATTTAATTGAGGTCATTGGTATGGTATATATTGGGGGTTTTCACTCTCATATTTTCATCATATTTCACTCACACATTAGTGAGGTCTGAAATTTGTGTCCTCATTTAGGGTTTTTGGCTAAAAATTGGTGCGCACTTGTTGAAGGAGACTATTTTTGGACTATTTTGGCATTTATTCTTGGTGGAAGGTTTACAAATAGGGTTTGGATACTTGAATGCATGGTTTATGTAAGTGAATTTCTGAAACACTTCTTTATTGAATGGTTATGGTACTATTTACTTGTATTTTTTTATTAAGATTTGTTGAATTAAAACCCTAGGTGACAAGCACATGCTAAGGTCCTTGTCTCATGTCCCTAGAAAGTTAAGATCTATTTTGATTTTCTAAAGTAAGATAGATCCTTTCCATATAAACACTCTACTCTTCTAGCTAGCCATTTTTTCCTTGTTATTGAGCTAAGAAGGAGGAAAACACATCAAGGCCTAGGGTTTCTACACGTTGGTGAGTCGTTTTCCCCTAGGGTTTTTTTTATGAAGACTTTCCTTAGCAGCACTTCATATTCTAATTCTCTTTTCTTTAGCCCTATAAATTCTTACTCAAGCTAGCCGATTTCATCTTGCCAATAAGCTAAAGAAGGAGGAGAAAGCACTAAGGTCTAGGGTTTCTATACCTTAGGGAGCCTTTCTCCCCTAGGGTTTAATTGTTGAGGCCTTGCCTTAGTAGCACCCCAACATTTAACCCTCTTGTCTTTGGTATTTTCATTATCATTTAGCCCTTCAAGATTTTCAGCGATCTTTGACTCCATTTTCCGTAATAACACACTGATCTAAGACTTCATGTGTTGAGAACCTTGCTCACACACACATCTAAAATTTGAAAAACCTTTAAATCTTACTAATCCTAGATTTTAGACTAAAAATTACTAACTCTATTGTTGTTATAATCCACTAGTGTTATACATTGCAGCATTTGTTTGTATTTAAAGAAATTGAATGATTGGCAAAAGCGTTGCTTCTAGCATTTATATTTTTACATTGATTTCCATTGATAATTGTGAAGTGGATTTAGCCTTTATGGTGAAGTGATATATCTAATCATTGTTATTTTACATCATGTATTTACTTCATCTATATCATTGTGAATTTCTTTATATCAGAAGTCCATAATTATATGAAGTACTAACCAAGCAAGTGATCTTGCATATGCATAGTTTCTTGGTTGCTTTGTTCTCAGGAAGGTACACTTTTGGTTATTACTTATCTTTATTGGCTATCAAGCCATACTTTCTGATAGATGGTGACTTGTGAGGGGGAAATTATCACTTAATGCTTTTAAGCCTCTTCCTTCTCAAAACTTGAGGTCACCAGGGACGTCTCCCTTAGGCCTTACCTCCCTAAACAGAAAGAGCTATCCCATTGAGGTGATAGTGCTGGGATAGTTTCAGTTACGCCAGTTTTCCCTCCTTTCATCCGTCTTTTACCTTAAAAACAAACTGCGTGATAACATTTTTGCACCGTTGTTGGGGACCATTGAGTCAATTCTCCTCAAGACGAAACTTTTTCGTTAAGCCTTTCCCCAAGATCCTTTATCTTACAAGCTTACCTCGCGACTCCACTTAGGTTTATTCCCTTATTTCTTTGATAATTTCAAGAAAATTATCTATTGAATCCACTAATGACGAAGCCAAATATGACTTCTCAATGGGATCCAAGAAACTACAAGCCTTTGGAAATGAGTAACATCTCGGGATACCCTTGATAATTTCCCCCGAAGTATGAGAGGTGGCTCCCTAAATTCACTGGTAGTGATGGGGAAAGAGTTGGCCATCATATGGATGATTTATTTTCTTACTTTCAACTCCATCCAATCAGTGATGATGCCGAAGATGTGGTGATTAAAATTTTCTCTTCCACTCTTCACTGGAATGCTAGAAAATGGTATGACAATCTCCCCGATGCTAGCATCACAACTATGGAACAATTGGAAGAAACATTTCTCGAAAAATGGGGTATTCAATTAGAAGACATCTCATTATTACAAAAGGAACTCGAAGATATAAAGAAAACTCAAAATGAAACTCTCTGAGACTTTCGAAATAGGTTTGAGCATGCACCATATCATATTCCCAAAGGCCATCGTCCAGACGACAAGTACATTGTCCACCTCTATATCCATGCACTTTTGGCGCATATGGGTTTTCCCCTAACCCCAGAGACACTCTATGAAGCTCACGACATGGATACAAGAATTGAGCAAAACATATCCTTATCCGAGATAAGATACCTCTTTACCTCAGGTACTCTTAGTAGGGAAAGTTTGGTTGCCCTTGAGAACTTCATTGTTGATTTCCAGGAAGAAGGGGAACAAACCATAGATCAACATAGGACCGCTGAAGACAAAGTTGGGGAGTTGAAATATGAGAAAAATGATGAAATATCAACTTGTGCTCCTCCCTATGATGAAGCCTTGTTGCTTTCCTTTTCATGATTTCGATGATACCTTGTTCCATGATTCAAAGAGTGAAGGAGGAATGGATTCCACGAAAGAAGTAGATCTTCCTTGCTGTAAATTTGAAGATGAAGTGGAAGTTCATGAGGATGAAAGAATGATGCATGTTGAAGAAACCCAAGTCCTCAGAGCTCTTGCACAAGAAGAAAAGGTAAGTTACCCTCCCCTCCAAGATTTTGATGATTTTTTACTTTATGATTTGAGAAAAGAGGAGGATATGGGTGGGCCTTTGAATTTTTTTAATCCTCCATGTTATGATACTGATACTAACATAGTTTATATTGATGAGTTCATACATGTTGGAAGATGTAAATTGGATAAATTTGGTTTTGATATGGACCCCATTTACGAAATTGAGAATCATTCCCAACTGTTTCCTTCACAGTTACCATGACATATTACTTTTGATTTTTGGCAACAAGGGGATGATATATTTAACGATGCTCCCCAAACACCCAAGGTTGACCTAGTACCATGTTTTCCTGACAATTTTTAGTATTACCTTGAGGGTTTTGATGATTACTCCTCCAATCACTTGGATTTATTCTATAAAGATGATTATCAACCACCGTTGTGCTCAAGTTTTGATAGGAGTAAGAACATTGTTTTCCTAAAGAAGGATTCTCGTGACACATTTCTCCAACCACTTATAATTACTTTACCTTGTTTTATCATTAAAGGTGTAGTTGGGAATTATATCTTTTGTATTGAGTTTCCTTTGAGGAAAATCCTAGAGTCTGAGGGTTGGTTGAGAAATTCAAGAGTAAGTCTATCATCTCAGTTTCTCAACTTTCCCTTAAGAGTTTGCCAGTCTTCTATTATATCCTTGTCGATCCTTTCCTTGGCTTCAGAGTGTGAGGACCTCCTAGGAAACTAGTTTGCAGGCATTTTGAGTCAGTACTCTGAACCTTTGAATTTTCACGATCCCTTCCTGAAGTGGATTGAGCACTTTCCTCAGAGTATGACTTGGCATGACTTTTTCCCTCCCACTTGCCTCCATGATCTAGACCTTACAATTTCCATTGATACAATACATTTGCTAACTCATGTTATTTTTGTGCTTAACTTATCACTATTTTGGTTTATGATGAAGCACAAAGGAAGGTATTTTGGGGCATTGTTGGACTGGTTTCACTGGTCATTTGACTACATCTAACATCCAGCTCACAGGTAAGTACATGTAAGTAGGTAGGCATTTTTTCATTCAGTGTATATACCATTGCATTGCATGCTAGAGTAGTTTGTTTTCACACTTGTACATATGCGTGTTTTTGTTTCAGTTTTATATATATAAATATCAGCTGGGGGTGATATCACCACCCCAAATGATTACTGATAGTTTAGATTGAGATAAAGTAGCTTACATGTTATGCCAGAGATGTTGAGGTTCTCATGTGCTCTATGGTGAGCACATGTCCTCGAGTTGGAGCTAGATGTTATCCCCCACTTTTAGGGATAACTAAGGAGATTATGTCTCGAGGCCCACAGGTCCTAGACATGGAGTACCGAGAGCCAGATTGACTTGAGCATGGCCCTTAAGGGCCCATGTTTTCTTCCTTTCAGCGCCTCCACTTTGTCAGCAATAACAACATCCATCACCTCCGGCTTGGTCATGTATCTGGTATGTGTCAATCTGATCCTCAAAACCTTTGAATATGTGAATTTAATTCATTTTTTTTCTAACAAATGCTTGGATCTTATACTTATCCACTTGACCATGTATGGGGAGAATGATAGGATGCCCTAGTAAGCTTGTGACCATAGTTTTTGAGTTGCCACAGGGGGGATTTATGAAAATTCATCGTCCACTCCCATCATAATTACCACATTCCATATTATCTCCCTCTCATCCATCCTATTACATTGGTCTGTGCATTGGGTTGGCCAATCATTTAAGGGTTTCACCTTGCCTTGTGGGAATAAGGGGATAAAGGCCCAAAAGGTAAAAGCAACTAGAAAAAGATAAAATCATAAAACTAAAACCTTGAGATTCTTCACCCCATGATCCCCGAGAAAGAAGTAAAAGGGTTCTCACCAAGAAACAAGAGGGACCCATAAAAATAATAAAACAAGACCTAGTCAAAGTATAGGGGGTCTCATCACAAGCCAGCCTATTACATCCATGGGAACCTAGCGGTATGACACTACTAGCAACTGGTTACCATGCCAAGGTAGTGGATCTTGGTTGCATGGCCAAGAGAAAGGGGGTATCATCACGAGCCAAACTTATCATCTCCGTGAAAGTGCTTGTGGGTAACATTGACACCACTGGTCACCATGCCAAGGCAGTGTCCCCTGATTAGCTTCTTGAAGAAAAATCAATAAAGAATAAAGAATAGAAGGCATGACTGGGCTTGGAAACATTTGCATCCAGGACAGGTGCAACTCCCCTTCTACAAAGGCACCCATAGGCAAGCCCTTCATTTCCCTGCTTTCACTGCACCCCTTGTCAGGACATCCCTTATCCACCTCACCCATTTACATGAATTCTATTTAATATCTTTCGAAAACATCCCTTTTCAGTGGGAACCATCCTAGTAGGACACCCTATCACTTCCTCCAAACTTGCATTGCAGATTTGTATAATGTCTTTGAGCACTTGACTGGGTAAAAGGGGTTTTATGCACATGTTTAATAATATTGATGATTAGATGTGATTGACATTGCTATGATCCCTGTGAATTATGAGCCCATGGAGGGCGTATCCGTTGATGTGCAGGATCATGCCCGACCGACAGGTACCATATTGGACAGGTACACCTGGGGAGATGATCAGTTCAGACCTCCATGGGGTTGAAGAGCCCATCCGATGGATGTTGATACCATATCAAAGGGAAAATATGGGACAGAGGGGTTTTCACCGAAGAAGAGGAGGACGTTCAAGAGGGGCACCTTGGTAGAGCCTTACCTAGGGGGGTTGTTCCCTCTCCATGGGAACATTGGCCTTAGAAGGCCCATGATGTCACCCAACATGCCCATGATGTCATCTAGCATTGTGGATGTCTTAGGGAGACAATTATGGTAATGTGGCATGTGTGGTATCTTGGACACGCCCAAGGAAGTCTAACATTTTTCTCTAGGAAGCCTATGTTTCCCTAAAAAGTGATAATGTCACCCTAGAAAGGGGATGACAACTCACTTTTTCTTGATTAGGTTTTAATTTAAGACACTTAATGTAAAAACAATATTATTATGTACTTTGGCCTTGTCTTCCTTTTGATGACCTAAAATTTAATTGAGGTCATTGGTATGGTATATATTGGGGGTTTTCACTCTCATATTTTCATCATCTTTCACTCACACATTAGTGAGGTCTGAAATTTGCACCCTCATTTAGGGTTTTTGGCTGAAAATTAGTGCGCACTTGTTGAAGGGGACTATTTTTGGACTAGTTTTCCATTTCTTCTTGGTGGAATGTTTACAACTAGGGTTTGGCTACTTGAATGCATGGTTTATGTAAGTGAATTTCTGCAACACTTATTTATTGAATGATTATGGTACTATTTACTTTCATTTTGTTATTAAGATTTCTTGAATTAAAACCCTAGGTGACAAGAACATGCTAAGGTCCTTGTCTCATGTCCCTACCAAGTTAAGAGCTATTTTTATTTGTTGAAGTAAGATAAAGACTTGCCATAGAAACACTCTACTCTTCTAACTAGCCATTTTTTCCTTGTTATTGAGCTAAGAAGGAGGAAAACGCATCAAGGCCTAGAGTTTCTACACTTTGGTGAGTTGTTTTCCCCTATGATTTTTTTGATGAAGCCTTGCCTTAGAAACACTTCATATTCTAACTCTCTTGTCTTTAGCCCTATAAATTCTTACTCAAGCTAGCTGATTTCATCTTTCCAATAAGCTAAAGAAGGAGGAGAAAGCACTAAGGCCTAGGGTTCTTACACCTTAGTGAGCCTTTCTCCCATAGTGTGTTAGGGTCCTAACTCGCACATAGGTAGATCAATATATTCAGATGTAATAAAAGTCAATATTAATAAGGCCTTTCAATAAAATAGAATAAGGCGGATGTAAGAAGACCTAATAGAAGCTTCCACTTCTAGAAGGATCTTCCTCTAGATGCTTCTCTTGATAGACATATTTAGTATAAATAAGGGTCGAGGGTATGAAAACCCTAGCTTGGAGATTATTGTAAAAGAACATTGCTCGACTGGAGGTTGCCCCCTCGAAGAGGCCTATGAACATTTCTTTCTGAATCAAAGTGTTATTTATGTGGTTGTTCTTATATCATTTATGTGTTATTGTGGAGATTATGTTGGTTATATTACTGTTATTCTGCCATTTCTAGCATTTTATTTATGTTCTGCATATTTATTATATATGGTATCTTGCAAGTGGTATCAGAGCACTTTCCTTGGCAGAAATTGTGGGAATTTTTTTTTCAGGGTAGAGACATATTCCAACGTCTTTAAGCCACATAGTTCTATTGTTGCATGCATAAACCCGCGGTTGAGGGATTCATACACACAGGAAATACAAGTGGTTCTTAAGTGCACATCTGTTGGTCACCCTTGTAACCCATGTTGGTACCCCTTCAAGTGGTAGCACATCAGACCACACCTATGTATGGATCGACCTAGATTCCCTAAAACCCTCTTTAGATAAACCTATCGGTCATCAGACTACTACAGTGTCACTGAGAACAACACTCGGGAAGATACTCTCTAGTACCTAGGTAGTCAGGTAATAAGGCTAAGGATACGATCTATCCTCCTTAGTTAGTGCCCTAAGATATTAGGCCAAGTATGACTGTTGGACCCCACACGTATATCAGAGAGCTATAGCACAGGGCAAACCCTTGTCTATAGAACCTTTGAATACCTAACCCTTGGGGGACAAAAACATAAATAAATTAAAACAGATTAGATCTATTGTCATGCAACTGTGTTCAGGTTTCGATGTAAATACAATTTTTTTTGTGGTTAAGCATTTGGGGATTTCATCACTGCAGTATTCTTCAGAACGGAGTATAACTCCGCAGGTGTTAAAAAAAAAAAAGTCTGGAAATTTTTTCACCATTATTTGAGACCTATTCCATTGGATTCATCTCTTCTCCCTTATCACATTCATCCATATCATTTTTTGGAAACAATTTTGACCCCGCCCGCCCCTTTTCAGTTCACCCATCCTCATGGCCCATACCCGTAGCCAAGATCTGGAAGCTCGCTTCAACACATTGCAATCAAGTTTCCTCGAGACCCAAAAAGAAGTGAAACAACTCAGTTCTACTATTGCCTCCATAAATTCATCCATCAATACAACCATAAATACAACCATGTAGTCCTCAATGGAGGAATTCAAACAAGAACTGACCACCCAACTTGGATCTGTCTTTGCATCACTCTGCACCAAACATAAGATCCCTACAGATGCCCCTTTCTCTGAAGCACCTTCAAATACCGAAGGTGAACATTCCTCCCATTCCCATACCTTTCATACCCATTACTTTCAACGTGACCTACACCTTCCGTGGGTGGATGTGACCAAATTTGATGGCTCGGACCCCACTGGTTGGGTAACCCAAATGGAACATTATTTCTCTTTATACGACATCACCGATGACTTTGCAAAACTCTAGTATGGTGTTCTCCATCTAGATCAAGAACGTTGGCAATGGTGGCAATGGAGAAAAACTTCTCGTCAAGGGTATATTGCTTGGACCCAATTTGTGACTAAGATTTATGAATGCTTTGACATGGACACCAACCATTTGGGTCGTTTGACAAAGTTGAAACAATCTGGAATAGTAGAATACTTCATAGTTTCCTTTGAGCGCCTCGGTTTTCGAACAGAGGGCATGACTGATGCTTTCTTTCGAGAGTGTTTTATCAGTGGCCTCAAGGAGAAGATTCGGGCCCATGTCCTCATGGCTCGACGCTCGAGTTGGGTGGAGGCTACTAAAAGAGATAAATAAGAACAACAGGTTGTATCCTCTCAAAACCAAAAACCCTCCTTTATCCCTCGCCCTAAACTCATCACTCCCACTACACCCTTCTCCCCATTAAAGATCCAAAAATTGACCAGGGATGAAATGGTTGAATGCCAACTCAAAAGCCTTTGTTATAATTGTGATGACAAATATTTCTCGGGCCACAAGTGTAAGGAACAAAAGCATTTTATGGCCATCTCTGAGGATATTTCAGAAGAGGATGTTGAAACTCCCCTTGTGTCTGAGTCACCTGAAATCACTGACATAACCCCTCCCTTAGACCCTCTCGAAGTAGAACCCGTCATTTCCCTCAATGCTCTCACTGGCTTTTCCACTCCCAAAACCCTCAATTTAATTGGTTACATCAAGCATCAGAAGGTCATCATTTTGGTTGATAATGGAAGCACCCATAATTTTATTCATCGTCACATTGCCCAAGAAACTCATTGCTACATCCATGCTATCAACAATTTCCAAATCATGATTGCCAATGGTGGTTTCATGAAATGTGGAGGGTGTTGTGAAAATGTCCATCTCCAAATCGGCGACTACCTCCTAAAATCCCATATGTTTTCTATCGACATGGGTGGTTGTGACATTGTGTTGGGTGCAGACTGGCTAAGAACTTTGGGTCCATTCTCATGGATTTTAAGGCATTAACCATGCAATTCGACCAGGAAGGCCACCAATATAAATTCCAAGCCATCACTGTTGGTTCACCTGATATCATTAGTTCCCATCGCATGGAAACGCTACTAAAAAAAGGTCATTCTAGTGTCATTGCCCAACTCCATGCCATACAAGCAACAAAGACACCCTCAGTGCCGCAGGACCTCTAAGCCCTCCTTTCTAAACATCAAATGGTATTTTCCAGTCCCCAAGGACTCCCTCCTTCTCGCGGTGTTCATGATCCTTCCATTCCCCTTGTACTCGAAATCCTTCCTCCCAATATCCATCCATATCGCCACCCCTTTTCACAAAAAAAATAAATTGAAAAAATGGTCCAGGAACTCCTTAATGGAGGCGTTATCTGCCCTAGTACAAGCCCTTACTCTTATCCTGTAGTCATGGTCCTAAAGAAAGAAGGTTCTTGGAGAATGTGTCTTGACTTCCATGCCCTCAACAAACTGATCATTAAAGATGAATTTCCCATTCCTGTCATTGATGACCTCCTGGATGAATTGAGTGGCGCCCAATTCTATACTAAACTTGATCTTTGCTTGGGCTATCACCAAATACATATGAAAGAGAAAGACATTCCCAATATGGCCTTTCGCACTCATGAGGGCCACTATGCGTTTTTGGTTATGACCTTTGGCTTGTGTAATGCCCCATCCACCTTCCAAAGCCTCATGAATCATGTCTTCTGCCCCTTTCTCCGTCATTTTGTCTTAGTTTTCTATGATGATATCCTCATCTATATTCAAACCTGGACAGACCATCTTACTCATGTGGATCAAGTTCTCCATCTACTTTCTCAGCACCAACTTTTCCTGAAATAGTCTAAATGTTCTTTTGGGGCCTCAGAAGTAGAATACTTGGGTCATCTGGTTGGCAAGGATGGCGTGAGGGTGGATTTGAAAAATATTGAAGCTATGCAAGAATGGTCGCACCCAAAGACTCTCAAAATCTTTCATGGATTTCTGGGCTTAACAGGGTATTATCGCAAGTTTGTTAAGAACTATGAAAAGATTGCAGCACCTCTAACTGCTCTCCTAAAAAAGAACTATTTCACTTGGACTCCAGCCGCTGCTCAAGCTTTTCAAACCTTGAAGATGATCATGTGCACCACTCTGGTTCTAGCCCTTCCTGATTTCACAAAGACCTTTGTGTTGGAATTTGATGCCCCAGGGAAAGGAATCAACCTTGTCCTTATGCAAGAGGGTCGAACTTTGGCCTTCACCAGCAAGCAACTGTCTGAAAGGAATCTGGGCAAACCCATTTATGAAAAGGAAATGTTGGCTATTCTGCATGTCGTTGATCTGTGGTGCCCTTATCTCTTGGGGTAATGATTCTAAATTAAGACCGACCATCAAAGCCTCAAGTACTTTCTGGAACAACACACTTTCTCCTTGGATCAAAAAAAATGGGTGACTAAGATCTTTGGATATGATTATGAGATCATTTACAAGAAAGGAAACGACAATGTAGTGGCAGATGCACTGTCACAAAAATATGAAGAAGAAGGATCCATTTTTTCTCTTTCCTTCATTGTAACTGATTGGCTCCAAACTGTGCGCCAGGAATGGATTCAAGATCCCAAACGTTTGCATCTGATCCAACAATTGCAGACCAATGCTCCGGCTCCCCCAAGGTACTCTTGGCTCTAGGATGAGCTTCGATACAAAGGTCGTTTTTATTTAAGTAAACAATCAAAGATTAAATCCACGATACTTTATGAGCTTCATGCTACACCCACAGCGGGGCACTCAGGGTTCACCAAAACATATGACAGGTTCAAACGTTCTTTTTTTGGGGATGGTATGAAACAGGACATCCGTAATTTTGTCACTGAATGTGAGGTGTGTCAACACAAAAAGGGAGAAACAGTCAAATCTCTGGGCACACTACAACCGCTTCCTATTCCACCTGCTATTTGGAAGGATATCTCTATGGAATTTATTACCAACTTACCCAAATCGGGGAATAGATCAGTCATAATAGTGGTTGTGGATCGTCTTTCCAAGTATGCTCATTTCTGCGCTCTTCAACACCCATTTACTGCATCCATAGTGGCTCAAATTTTCATGTACTAGGTCTTCAAGATTCACAGCATGTTGCACTCTATTGTTCTTGATCATGACCCAACTTTCACAAGCAATTTTTGGCAAGAACTATTTAAGCTACAGGGCACCCAATTGCATCTCAGCGCAACTTATCATCGCCAAACTGATGGTCAAACGGAAGTTGTCAACAAGTGTTTGGAAACATATCTAAGGTGTTTTTCCTCTGAAAAACAACATCATTGGGCTCAATGGTTACCCCTAGCCGAATGGTGGTACAACACTTGCTACCATACAGCTACTCGCATGACTCCTTTCGAAGCGGTATATGTACAAAAGCCACCTTCAGTTCTCTCATACTTACCGAGTACCTCGAAGGTCTAGGCGATTGACCAAACACTTACAGTTCGAGAGGATATTCTTTGTACCCTTAAAGAGAACTTGGTCATGGCAGAAAATTGCATGAAGCAACAAGTAGATCAAGGTTTCTCTGAATGTCAATTTGCAGAAGGGGATCAGGTGTTTCTGCGACTGTAACCATACAAGCAAACTTCCCTCAAGGCCGATCATTGTCAGAAGCTAGCGCCCAAATTTTATGGTCCTTATACAGTTCTCAAGTGTGTGGGACAAGTCGCATATCAGTTAGCTCTGCCCAGTCAGTCGAAGCTACATCCTATTTTTCATGTTTCATGCTTAAAGAAGGTGATTGGAACTAGGTGCCAAATTCAAACCAACCTTCTAGAGTTAGCTGAAGAAGGATCCATTTGGCTACAGCCAGAAGCAGTTTTGGACGAGTGTGAGAGTCGCCTGCGTAAGAGAACCATCAAGGAAATGCTAGTCCAGTGGAAAGATATGACTCTAGTAGATGCCACTTGGGAACCAACTACCATTCTGCAACAGTTTCCACATCTCAAGCCTTAAGGACAAGGTTGTTTTTAAGGAGGCGAACATGTTAGGGTCCTAACCCACACATAGGTAGATCAATATATTCGGATGTAATAAAAGTCAATATTAATAAGGCCTTTCAATAAAATAGAATAAAGTAGATGTAAGAAGACCTAATATAAGTTTCCACTTCTAGAAGGATCCTCCTCTAGATGCTTCTCTTGATAGACATATTTAGTATAAATAAGGGTCGAGGGTATGAAAACCCTAGCTTGGAGATTATTGTAATAGAGCATTGCTCGACTGGAGGTTTCCCCCTCGAAGAGGCCTGTGAACATTTCTTTCTGAATCAAAGTGTTATTTCTGTGGTTGTTCTTGTATCATTTATATGTTATTGTGGAGATTATGCTGGTTATATTACTGTTATTCTACCATTTCTAGCATTTTATTTTTGTTCTGCATATTTATTATATCTTGTATCTTGCATAGGGTTTCATTGTTCATGCCTTTCCTTAGCAACACCTCAACATTTAACCCTCTTGTCCTTGGTATTTTTATTATCATTTATCCCTTCAACATTTGCAGCTATCTTTGACTCCATTTTCCCTAATAACGTATTGATCTAAGACTGCATGCATTGAGCACCTTTATTACACACACATCTAAACTTTGAACAACCTTTAAATCTTACTAACCCTATCTTTTAGACTAACAATTACTAACTGTATTGCTGCGATAATCCACTAGTGTTATACTTATACACTGGAGCATTTGTTTGTCTTTAAAGCAATTGAATGATTTTCTAAAGTGTTGCTTCTAGTATTTATATGTGTACATTGATTGCCATTAATAATTGTGAAGTTCCTTTAGCCTTTATGGTGAAGTGATATATCAAATGATTGCTAGTTTACATCATTGATTTACTTCATCTATATCGTTGTCAATTTCTTTATATAGGAAGTCCATAATTATATGAAGTACTAACCAAGCAAGTGATCTTTCATATGCATAGTTTCTTTGTTGTTTTGTTCTCGGGCAGGTACACTTTTGGTTATTACTTATATTTATTGGCTATCAAGCTGAACTTTCTGATCGGTGGTGACTTGTGAGGGGGGAATTATCACTTAATCCTTTTAAGCCTTTTCCTTCTCAAAACCCTAGGTCATCGAGGGTGTCTCCCCTGGGCCTTACCTCCCTAAATAGAAAGAGATATCCCATTGAGGTGATAGTGGTGGGATAGTCTCCATTACGCCAATTTTCCCTTCTTTCATCCATGTTTTACCTTAACTACAAACTGTGTGATAGCATGACCTTAGTCTCAGACAAGATCACCTGGCGGAGTATTGACTCCAGGGTTTTGACATCTACCAAATTTAGTCAAGGGGTGAGTGGTACCCTTGGAGCACGTAGTGCATCTTGAAGGGCACATCATGCAAAGAAACTAGAAAAAGGTGAGTGGCACCCTTGGAGAACATAGTACATCTTGAAGGGAACGTCGTGCAAATAAAATGGAAAGAGGCGAGTGGCACCATTGGATCATGTAGTGCATACTGAAGGGCACGTTGCGATTTTAACTGGTAAGTGAATAAACCTAGTGCCTAGAAAAATATGCCTTCTTAAGAACTAGACGACCTTAAACGAATGATGTGATAAGTAAGGTTAAAAAACATATTTTCCTGATAAAAAATGTCACCGAGCCTAGTGAAATTAAAACCTAGGTCTAAGTAGAACATGTGGTCAAAACAATAATACTAAATAAACATGTAACGAGAAAGGGGATAAGAAATTCAAACTTATTTATTAAAGTCAAAATTATAATGGAGGATTACATTTTTAAAAAGGGGTAATGGTTGTTTTTATCTACTTTTGCTAATTTAATTTTTAGTTAAAAATAAAAGAGGGTAAATGGTTGTTTTTATCTACACTTGTTAAATTAATTTTTAATTAAAAAGGAAAAAGGGTAAATGGTTATTTTATCTACACTTTCTAAATTGATTTTTTTAGTTAAACAGGAAAAAGGGGGAAACTTAAAAGAAATAGGAAACTTTAAAAAAAGGGAAACTTAACGAAAAGGGGAAACGTAAAGAAAAAGATGAATGTTTAACTTAGTAAGGAATCTTTCCCTTGGAACTTTCTAATTATGAATTCAACTAGGAATTAAGTAAGGTGTAAGTCATTTAATAATTGTAAGGGAATTTTGGGACACCAAGGAGTGTTTTTAAGAATGTTCTTTGGTGGATGAGGGAAATATGAACATTTAATTAATTAATAAAATTGATTTTATGCTAGAACTAGGGGATCATACAACATGTGTATGGGGGAGGTTTTTCAAAATTAATTAAATGAAAAAGGAATTTAATGAGAATTTGGGAAACTAATTACTTAAAAACTCTATAAAAGATATGGCAGAGGAGGAATATAGATATCATATTTTTATGTAACGTTACACTGCTGAAATTTTATCTTGACTGGAATTTCTCTTGTGGGAATTGGGATACCCATCTCAGGTAACGAGTGGTAGCTCAACCTTGTGAGGCGAGTTGTGTGCTATCATTCTCTGGTATTGTGTGTGTGGCCCCTTTTCATCTTGGGGGGCTTAGGGGGAAGAAGAGTAACTCTAGCATTGGATGGGAGGTATCGGTGAGGTGACATCGGTCGACAAGCGGGAGCTAGAAGGAGTGCGCACGAGACAACGAATCAGAGCTTTCTCTTTTGGCTATGGTACGCATGTATATATTTGTATTGAATTGTATTTTAAATATTGTTCATGCGCCTTCAGTAATGTACTTCTACTATGTTAAAGTTTATGTTTAATCAGCGTAACACTATCCAGAGAGTTCATTTTTATCTTCCAACAAATTGTCTTGTTGAGCCGAGTGTTTTATGCTCAGAGAAATTAAATTCATCCTAGCCTTATGATCATTGTATTTCAAATTGATTTCCCATGGTGAACTAAAACTCTGATTGTAATGACTTATCTGCATTTGTTTTCATTGATTTAATACGAAGAAATATTGTGTTTTTATCTTCTCTCCCTTATCCTTAAGTTATTAGTCTGTGCCTAAGCAGTCGACCAGGAGCCTAATCGACTGTCTTCACTACGGTGTTTAATACTTATATTTAAATTCCCTACTTTCTTGTGCATGGATAATAAGTGAAGGATAAATTATCGCCCAACTATCTATCCCTTACTTATCTTTGCATTTTTCTCTTATGATTAATCTCTAATCTTTGTGCCTTCTTATGAATGAGTATTTTTTCATTTTGATTGATTTGTCTCTAAATTATTAACCTCTGATCTCTGCATTTCCTTTATGAAAATCTCTACATCCTCCCCAAAATTTTACTCTGTGATTCTTGTTTTATAGACAACCTCCACACCACGTTTTTCTTGGCATTTTACACAACCCTTTCACCCATTTTTTACACGGCATTTTGGTTTGAATTTTATTTTTCCTTAGTCATAGATCTTATTGTTTTTACACAGCTGTGACATCCCCAAAAATAAAGTATTTTTGGAATTCAAATTTTGTTAGAAAATTATTCCGTTTTTAGTAAATTCGATTTTGGAAAATTTTTGTCATTTATGGCAATTTCGAATTTTGAATTTGATAAATTGTAATTAATTATTATAACTATTGGGCAAAGATCTGATCTGACCCAACTAACTATTTGACTATGACACTTGTATGTCAAAAAAATATTGTTTTAATTATTGCAAGGGGACAAAGGGAACACCCATGTTAAATTTAGCTTACCATGACTCCATGAGTGGGGAACATGTGGAAACTACCTCTGGGTTGATTGTTACAAGTGAAAAATCAGGAATTTGGCCACTGGAAGCCCCTGAAAATCAAGGACTTAGAAAGCTGTGAAAATCCCCAAGGGGGGAAGAAAGACCTAGGAAAAATGATTTTTTTAAAAAGAGCATATGTGAGGAGGCAGGACACTGCTGAGTATGATGGGAAAAGAACTATTGATTTCTCACTGGGATGAGCACTACTAATTGAGTGTGAGACAAGAGGAGCATGTTGAAAGTGAAAGACATTGTTGAAGAGGATTTTTCGGGTTAGCCCTCATGGATTCATGGCCAGGCTAGGGAGTGAATAGGACAAGTGATTTGGCTTCCCTATTCTAAGGTTGGGTGGAACATGGTTGTTCCATTTGTCGTTTCAGAAACTTTATTCAGATATGTCTATTTACCCCTACTATGTTCAATGTTAATAGAATTATTGTTTGATAGAATACAATAGTGTAAATTTGGGTGAACAAATCAACTTATACAAGAAAATGGATCTGTTGCACATGAGCCGAACTGTAGGGTAGACCTTACATGTTTAATTGTAGGTTTCAATCAAAATTGTATTTACATCATGGTTAAGCATGAAATTTAATTATGGAAATTTTCAGAAATACATCTGTATTAAAGAACATTGTTCAACCGGTACTGAAAATCTCTAACAATTATGTATTGTACATGAAGAAAAGAAATTATTTCCTGTATAGTATGTCGTCTATGAATATGTTCAAAGAGTTGTTTCCTTTGAAAGAGAAATTGATACATGTATATGTACATCTATATTTTTATGCACATAGTCATTTCCCGGTAGGAATAGTAAGTTATTTATACATGTGCAGTTATATACATATACATATATAAGAACTGTAATTATTTATTTTCATTCTTCTACGTACAACCTTATGTCTTGAAGTCAGGACGAAATTCAGAAATAATTATGTAGTAATTTAACAAGTCTATTTGCATATAGTTATAAAATACCACAAGGACGATTGAATCCAAAAAATGTGATTATGCACCAGCGTATTCATAAAAGACCCGTTACATACTACTATACTACTCTGCAGGGAAATTTTAATGAAAACGACAGTATATCTAGGAATTCTAGAAATTAAAGAAACATCACAATAAACAAATCGAGATCGAACTTATAGAACCAGATTCGAAAAAGAAAAGTAAAATGACGAATTCAGTAAAATAGGAGTACAAAGCTCTTTTAATTTTTATTTCGCAGTGGGATAATCGTAATACATATTGACTATATGTTGACGAGAAAATTTGACTTGCTCTCAACTGGAAGAATAGATCTGGTCTAGGGTTGTCTAAATAACCCAAGTCGTTTGGTGTAACCTATTCTAACGGGTTTAATGGCTTCGTTAGCCAACTAGGGTCCTAAAGATAGAAAAATGAAATAAAATAACTAAAGAAAAAATTCTAAGAATCGTCACAATAATTACAAATATTTATCTAAGAATGTGAATATACAAATGATTATGAACAGTTTATATATAGTTTACAAGGTTTGCATGAAATCTTGCAAAAATTATTGTTTTATAAAGTTTATGAATCAAATATGAACAACACTTATTTTTTTTTATTTTTTTTAAGATATTAAATGAATAAATACTAAATGAATACGATTGAAAAAGTGACACAAAAACAATCAAATCTAATTAATGTAATCATTGTTTCATTCATAAACAACTTAACTAAATAACACAAAAAATAATTTGTAGTTGATCAACGAAACTGGTATTATCTTTATGTGTTGTATGAGATCATGTCTGTAATATTGTTAAGGGAAACCTATAATAGAACAATACTAGCACTTACAGAATACATTCAAAGAAGTATTTGATATTGGAGTGAATTAATAACCATAGGAAGACAACTAATTAAAAATCATGTGATCTTAAGATAATCAATATTTAAGAACGAAAGAAAACTCAATTCTGAGTATAGATATTATCCATCATTTAACATTAGAAATAAATTCCACAATAATCAAATGATCGATTGATCACACATAAAAAATGGAATAAGAAATTATGGACAACATATAACATTTAACAGTCTGAAAACACCATATGATGACAAGCTAAAGCTAAAATCAACCATAATAACATTCTCATAATACAATAGTAATGAAAGAACAAAATGGAATAAGCATCAAGCATGTCTAAATACAAATATCAATTGTTTTCCCATATTCTTTCTCAAAATCACATGCCCATATTGTAGTCCTGGAAGAATTTTTAAGATAATAGACTCTTAAAGATTGAAAAAATTATTACATAAATGATAACAATTAACCACGTATTGATAAAATAGACTAAAGCTAATTTAAATCAATGCATAATAAATTATTCAAAGAATATGAAGATATTATAATGAAAATAAAACCATTTTACTCACAGGACAAAAGCCATTAAACAACCTGGAATTCCATATTCTTCTTTGAAAATACTCGTCCATTCTCCCAAAGATTCCAACCATCCGTTACTCCATTTCAAAAGAAGAAAAGTTTACAAAATAAATAATATACAAAAGATAAAGGATTAAAATCCTCCTCTCCAATTCTTGGATCTCTTTGTCTCTAATCTTTCTCATATATTTATACAATGAATGAATAGTCTAGGCGTCACTATTAATTTTCACCATCTGAAATTTGTCTCATAAAGAGACATCCATATCTCTCAAATCGTTCATTTTTGGGGGAAAATTTCTACGCAAACGGTAAATGGGTCCATTTGGGTTTTGGGTTTTCAACCGTTTCTTCAAATTCCTCACGGTTTGGCTGCAATCAATACTGTGAAATTGCATGTCTGATCATGATGCCTTTCCAAATTTTATCTGTTGTTGCACATAAAATTATTTGTAGCAATCCATTATTATTTTCGAATCAATCATCTTGAATGTATTTGGATAATAAAATCAAGCCATGATCAGATCCTTATCAAATATTTGATAATAGAAACCTGTGAAACAAAAAGAAACCTAAATTAATAACCTAAAAATTGTGAATAAAACAAAATCTAGAACAATAAAATAAAAAAATGAATTTAAACTAACTATAAGTTCTAAATAAACATTGTGTATATTTTCCTTTCAAATATGATCTAAAAATTCTAGAAGCTTCAATTTAATCGATAAGACATAAATATTAATTTTGGTTTTTTACAAAATCAAACAAATGACAGATAATTGTTTTTTTTTATTATTATTTTTATTTTTAAATGAGATGCAAAATGAAAAAAGAATTTAATTAATTAATATCACTAAATGATTTTATGAAAATGAGAAACCAACCAAGTTAATATTTGATGAAGTATTGAACCCATTATTCAAAACAGTCAAACTTGCTAATGAGGAAAAAAAATGACACATAATCATAATTTAAATGAAAGTAAACAGTTGATAAAAAATAATGTTTTTGTTTAAATTGAGATTTCTATGCTCGTTTCTAAATTTTGACATATA
>SNQJ01S0030779.1:58957-72440 GCA_010110895.2 Picea sitchensis
TCTATGCTCGTTTCTAAATTTTGACATATACTCTTGTAATGAATGTCTCGTACTATAGTGAATGTCTTAAGTTTGTCTCAAAGCAAGCCAAGGTATGAAACTATTTGAAAATGTTGATTCTGTTGCTCATCATAATTATCAAGATTCTAATAGGGGCCCTTTAAATTTTGTAAAAATGTAGGGGGAGTTGTTGGGGCCCAACACTATATGACTTCATAAGAAAAATGGATATTGAGATATTACAAAGAGGCCATAATGTTGTATAACCGAAAACAAAGTTCGTTACTCGGGTTTTTCCAACTTTCCATGGAAGTAAGAAAGAAATGGTCGGGGTTTAACCCATTACAATTAATTTGTACAAGTCTAAACCAGCCCAGACTGTGTCCTTTTTCAAGTACTGAGTTTCGACATAAAACAAATAAAAACTAGGGTTGAATCCTTACTCAACCGATATAGGAATTCGGTGCAAGAAGAATGTTACTTAATTATTATAAGAGAATTGTAATAGAACAAAGATCTGCTCGTTGCTTCTAGAACCTGTAGGGTTGAGTCGTAGGGGTGATGGGCTCGGAACCTGATTACCTTTTATGTTGGAGGGTAGGAGAAACTATCTATAACTCCCATGGAACGAAACCCTGAAAACAAAAGCATACCTTGTAATTAGTAACTTTTTATATGAAGAAATATAACGAAAATTACCAACAAGATAATAACTAATTATTATACAATTTCATCGAGGGAGGTACTCATCTTTCAGCACACAGGATCATTTTCTTTTCGTACCTTGTTGTTTGATAGATGGAGAGATGCCCAGGCTGAGGTAGGATGGTGTAGGAATTCCCTGATGGGTACCTCGCATCAACAAGGCCCACCATTAGTGTTTTATACCCAATCTTAAAAGAACAAAACTTACAAGAGGGAAAAATCATTCTTTAGCAATAAATGAAATTAAATAAACCGAATTAGTCAACAGGGCTAGTCTTTTTTTAACATACAAACGACACATGCCGTGAGGTATGATGACCCACTTTAATCTTTACACACCGAACCAATACTATTTTCTAACCGTCGAAATTTTTCACCTTACAGAGTTTAAAATGCAGTACTACAGTCAATACAAAGATTTCATAACCAAATTCGAGAGGTCACATTTCACTTATAGTATTATTAATATAAGGAAACCATGATTTGAGTATCATTCGACGAAGGAAATTAGTCCTTTTAGACCATACACAGATGCATTCTTTCAAGGAGTTGAAATATTGTAAGGTAGTTTCCTAGGGATTATACGAGAACACCCTGAACGGATTTATTTATACCGGAATGTGTTCTAACTTCTTGTGTAATGGTCAGTTAAGAGTCGGAGGGAGAGTACAGACGGGTGGGCTCACCTAGTCGCGAAGAGAAAGAACAAGAAGTAGTGTAGAGTGTACGCATAGAGTTGAAACAACTCTGGTAAATAAATTCTTAAGCATTCGATAATGGACCTCGACGCACAACCACAGGTTAAGAACAAGAAGGAATCTTGACTGTAAGACTCATTGAAAAACCCTAAGTTGTCATTCTCTGAGGAGTCTAACTAGAAAAACCCTCTGATAATTGAACAAGGAGTTGGGATGCCATGACTTTTGGGAGTGTTGAGTTGGAAATAAGCAAAAGGGTATAAAAATCCAAAAAGGCTTCAGTATAAAATTTAATCTCGAAGTATCTTAGGTGTCAACGATAAAGGGAAATGTATGTAAACTCTGCAATTAATAAAGCTACATAATATAATGACCTTCAACATAATAAGCCTTCAGAGACCCCGCAGTACTGTTTAAAAATACAATATCCTATGAGAAAACTTACCAAGGAGATGAACCTTATCGTTTGGTTTGCTGAGTAATGTTTCCTCGAACAATGGTTTTTCCACTCCAAAGAAAAATTACACAGCGTCGTTTTCGGAGCACCCACAATTGTGAGAAATGATTCACCTAAACCTAAGAGGAGGATGCACTATCAGTGTAAATGCTTAGGGTACATGGTTGAATCCAGCCATGTTCTAGGGAGCACTTGGCATGACGATGTTGGAGGGAGGTCATATGGAAGGGACATCGTAACCTGCACACACAAGACCCTTCATTAAACGCAGGGCAGGGATCTTAGTTACCTCTGACATTCACACCCCCACTCTTAACTACAAGAAAGGCGAGTTTGATGATAGTCTTTTTGAGAAGTGATTAAGTCGAGTCTAGTTTAGTGATTGTTTCCCCTCGGTTAGACTAATGTAGTTGTCTTGTTTTGTTGGTTTTTAGTTAAGGAAAAATGATACATCCTCATGCACCAACATAAGAAATTCATACGTTGAAGGAGACTTAGGGCTACACATCCTATGTGTACTCTTAGATATCTATACATCAGTTAAATAACAATAGTTTTAGATACATCTTGGAGGAAGGAAAGCACTTTTAGAAGATTACTTTGTTTAATTTTTAATTAGTCTAATTGTCATCATATGATAGATGGATTATAACTCTAAAATCGAAAGGAACATTCGAATTCATCAAACGAAACAATTTTTTTTTTATGTCAAAATTGAGGTGTATTACATATTGTATCAGAGAAAAGATTACAACACTGGACCTGAACAGGGCCACGATAGTTGCTTGGCATACATTTTGATTTATGCAAAACTAATAAACCTTTATTGTTACAAACATAAATCCATTTTGGTTCTATGTTAATTATGACAGCTCAGGATGATGCAGAAATCAGAATTGAAGGGAATCCAGAACAAAGAACCCCTGGAGATCCAAGACAGAATAATGAGGGAAGCTCACCTAAAGAAGTGCTAGAAATAATGAGGAATCTCATCATTGAGATGCAAGTTTTCAAAGCCGACAATGAGAAACTGAAGAATGCACAACAAGAACAACATAAAATAAATGAAGTCTTGTTGCGTAGCATAGTGACTAAGAAAATCCCAAAGGATGATAATAATCAAGAAGAGGTCAGTAAAAGGGACTCCAAGAATTTTGGGCCAGAAGTGGAAAAAGGAGATAGATCATCAGAAGGCACACCTTAAACTGAGGAAAAAACTAAAGAAGACCGAAAAAGAAAACAAGTAAACCACCTTGAAGGAGAATTTAAGAAGATTAAACGAACTACCTTTGATGGAGAATCCAGAACAGGAGAAGAAGTTGAGGCATGGTTCTTGGACATAAAAAAATACTTCCAGATATATAACTATTCCAGCAATATGAAGGTTAGAATGGAAATTTACAATCTGAAAGGGAAAGCCAGCATTTGGTGGCAAGATCTGAAATTGCCAAGGTCCTAAAGGAGAAACAGATGTAATGGTCTAACTTTAAGAAATATTTCAAGAAACAATACCTATCTGAAAGCTACTATGAAAGAAAAACCAAAGAATTCTATGAGTTACGACTTGGATAGATGACGATGGAGGACCTTATAAACAAATTCCTGAAATTACTAAGGTTCGTACCTTATATCCAGGAGGACAAGGTAAAAATCCAGTGATTCTTAAGTTGTTTACCATAGTCCTACAGGGACAGAATTGACTTTGACAACCCCAAATCCTTGAGTGAAGTATTCAGGAAAGAACGAATGTGCTACGACCAATACAAACAAAGGGCATAATCTCCCAAATCTTGGAAAGATAATAAACAAGACCGAATGAACTAGTGGAAGAAGGGATTCCATCCAGCTCCTTATCGTAATGCAATAAAGAGCTTTCCCAGAAAATATTTTCACTCAAACCATCTAAGTATGCAAGGCAGGGACAAACCGGTAAATCTGGGAACAAAGAAATTTGGGGACAGTCCTCATGAACCATTGAAGTGTTGGGAATGTGGAGAACCTCATCTAAGGAGGAACTTTCCACGTTTAAATACAACACATAGAACCATTGTTCATAATTTGCTACAAGCCTCGACAGTGGGTTATGTGGGCAGAATTCTGCATCGGATAAATGCATCCATTGATGGTCGACAAGCTGACCACCAATCCTCTATAGTGGAAATCGAAGGTAAAATCAATAACACCCAAATTTATGTTTTAATTGACCCTAGAGATACGTTAAGTTATATCACCCCTGGTGTAGTAGAGTCAAATAAACTTAAGAAGCTGAAGAACACAAAATCATGGTTGGTGCAACTAGCTACATGAACTAAAAGGAAAGTAGTTGACTTTATTCCTGATTCCGAGTTCAGCTTAGAGGGTCAAAACATAAGAACAAATATGAACATCCTACCACTAGGATATTATGATATGATTATCAGAATGGATTGGTTGGAAAAGCACAAAGCAATACTAGATTTTTATACAAGGACACTTAACTATAAAGATGACAATGGAACTACTAGAACAACCCAAGGTATACCAAAACCTATATCAGTTAGACAAGTTTTAGCGATGCAAATCAAGAAATGTATGAGAAAGGGATATCAAGTTTATGCCATCCAAGTAACGAATCTGTTAGAAAAAAGAAGATAAGCCAAAGTTAGAAGACTTTGTTGTCCTACATGAATTCAGAGACATGTTTGTGGATAAGATATCGGAATTACCTCCTAGAAGGTAAATAGACTTCTCCATAGACCTACTACCTGGTTCAACCCCTATCTCAAAAGAACCTTACCGAATCAGTTTACCAGAATTAACAAAATTAAAAATACAATTACAAGAATTGTTGGACAAAGAGTATATCAGACCGAGTGTTTCACCATGGGGAGCACCAGTCCTCTTTGTGAAAAATAAAGACGGTACCCTAAGCCTATGTATTAATTATAGACAATTGAACAAAATGACTATTAAGAACAAGTACCCCTTACCCCAGATAAATGATCTATTCGATCAAGTAGGCAGGGCCAAGATCTTCTCGAAGTTGGATTTACAATTTAGTTATCACCAAGTTAGGATAAAAGATGAGGACACAAGAAAAACAACTTTTCGAACCAGATACAGACACTACGAATTCAGAGTTATACCTTTCGGACTCACTAACGCACCAACCACATTCATGTGTCTAATGAACAATATTTTCATTCAATACTTGGATAAGTTCATACTTGTACTTATCAACGATATTCTGGTCTATTCTAAAACAGAAGAAGAACATGAAGAACACTTCAAAATCATCCTGCGAACTTTAAGGAAACACCAACTGTATGCTAAATTTGATAAGTTCAATTAAAGTAAGAACCATTATGGAATGGACAGTACCGAAGGATGTAGCAGACATTCGGTCATTCATGGGAATCACTGGATATTATCGCAGATTTATAGAGGGGTTTTCCAAGATAGCCTACCCTGTCACGTCATTACAAAAGAAAGGGACCAAGTTTAACTGGTCACAGAAGTGCCAAGACAGTTTTAAAAAGATGAAGGAATTATTGACAATTTCACCCATATTGAAGGTAGCAGACACAGATAAAGACTTTACCATATGTGTTGATGCAAGTAAAGAAGGACTAGGTGGTGTCCTAACTCAGGAAGGACACGTGATTTTTTATGAGTCCCAGAAATTAAAATAACATGAGTGAAATTATGTCACTCATGAATTAGAATTGGCAGCGGTAATACACGCCTTAAAAATGTGGTGACACTACATAATGGGAATAAAATTTCTACTATTGATGGATAATAGCGATGTGAAATATCTGTTTATCCAACCAGATCTTAATGCAAGGCAATAAAGATGGCTAGTCTTCTTGAGAGAATTCGACTTTGAGGTCAGACATATCAAGGGTAAGGAAAATAAGTTAGCAGACACTTTAAGCAGAAGAGTCCATGGGTTATTTGAGAAAAATATCAGCAGGGCAGAAAGTGATCTGGAACAAAGAATAAGGACATTAGGTATTAATGATGAAAATTACACTAAGATAATGGCAGATTTACAAAATAGTACCGCAAACTCAGATAAACCAGATCTAAGTATCGACAAGAAGAGACTATTACGATTTAAAAACTGACTTTACATACCAGATTCAACAAAATTAAAGTTAATAGTCTTGGACGAAGTGCATAAAAAATCGTATTCTGGCCATCCAGGATACCAGAAAATGATAACAACACTTAGAAAAATATTTTACTGGCCTAATATGAAGGGAAAAACAACATAATACTTGGGTAGGTGCCAATATTGTCAGACGGTTAAGGCCGAACACCAGCATCCAACCAGCCTATTACAACCATTACCAGTTCCAGAATGGAAATGGGAGACCATATCGCTAGACTTTATTACAGGTTTGCCTAAAACTGAGAAACACAATGATTCTATTATGGTCGTAATCGATAAACTCAGTAAGTTTTCACACTTTATTTTTGTAAAGTCTACTTTTATAGCTATAAACATTGTTGAAATATTTATGAAAGAAATAATTAGACTGCATGGTATTCCTAAAATGGTGATTTCAGATAGAGACGTAAAATTTACATCCTCTTTTTGGAAGGAATTGTTTGCAGGGATAAATTCTAAATTGAATTTCAGTACGAGTTATCATCCACAAATGGATGGACATATTGAAAGGATGAACCAAATTGTAGAGGATATGCTCTGCATGTATGTAGGAACAAAACCAAACAAGTGCAAAGATTATCTACACTTGGTAGAATTTGCATATAACAATGGGTACCAAACTTCGGCTAAGTTAAGCCCTTTCGAGGTACTGTATGGTACAAAGTCTACAAGTTCGATCAGTTGGGATAACCCGGTCGACAGACTCATGGTTGGACCAGAGATGCTCCAATAAATGGATAATATGGTAAGAAAGGTACAACAGAACTTAAAGGAAGCATAGGACAGAGAGAAGAGCTATGCAGACCAGAAAAGAAGACACTTAGAATTTCAAGTGGGAGACCATGTTTATTTGAAGGTCAAAACCCGAAAAAGTTCGTTGAAGTTAGCAAACTGTGCCAAAATGGCACCCAGGTTTTGTAGGCCTTTCGAGATACTAGCTCGAATTGGACCCGTAGCATACCAAATTGCACTTCTAGCTAATCTAAAAATTCATAATGCATTTCATGTTTCTTTGTTGAAAAAGTATGTTCATGACCCTACTCATATGATTGATTGGAACTTGGTGTAGGTTGAACCATAAGGAAAGTTCCAGGTGGAACCCCTGTGTATTCTAGACCAGAGAAAAATAACACTTCAGAACATAACCGTTGCTCAGGTAAAGGTGAAATGGAAGCACTTTAGTCCCGAGGAAGCCACTGGGGAATTGGAGGGAGATTTGCGGAAATCATCCAATCCTATTCCAAGAAATGAATGAACACTGAGGACAATGTTTTATTGAAGGGGGAAAAGATGTGACATCCCCAAAAATAAAGTATTTTTGAAATTCAAAATTTGTTAGAAAATTATTTCGTTTTCAATAAATTCGAATTTGGAAAAAAAAATTCATTTATGGAAATTCCAAATTTCGAATTTGATAAATTGTAATTAATTATTATGACTGTTGGGCAGAGATCTGATCTAACCCAACTAACTATTTGACTATGACACTTGTATGTAAACAAAATATTGTTTTAATTATTGCAAGGGGACAAAGGGAACATCCATGTTAAATTTAGCTTACCATGACTCCATGAGCAGGGAACATCTGGGAACTATCTATGGGATGATTGTTACAAGTGGAAAATCAGGGATTTGGCCATTGGCAGCCCCTGAAAATTAGGGATTTAGAAAGATGTGAAAATCTCCAAGGGGGGAAGAAAGACCTAGGAAAAATGTTTTTTTTTAAAAGAGCATATGTGAGGAGGCAGGATGCTGCTGAGTATGATGGGAAAATAACTACTAATTTCTTGTTGGGATGAGCACTACTGATTGAGTGTGAGGTAAGAGGAGCTTGTTGAAACTAAAATACAATGTTGAAGAGGATTTTCCGGGTTAGCCCTCATGGATTAATGGTTAGGCTAGGGGGTGAATAGGACATGTGATTTGGCTTCCCTATTCTAAGGTTGGGTGGAACGTGGTTGTTCCATTTTTCATTTTGGGAACTTTATTTAGATATGTCTATTTACCCCTGCTCTATTCAATGTTAATAGAATTATCGTTTGATAGAATACAATAGTGTAAATTTGGGTGAACAAATCAACTTATACAAGAAAATGGATATGTTTCACATGAGTTAAACTGTAGGATAGACCTTATAGGTTTAACTATAGGTGTCGATAAAAAATGTATTTACATCATGGTTAAGCATGAAATTTAATTATGGAAATTTTCAGAAATACATCTATATTAAAGAACATTGTTCAACCGATACTGAGAATCTCTACCAGTGATGTATTGTACATGAAGCAAATAAATTATTTCTTGTATAGCATGTCGTCTATGAATATGTTCAAAGAGTTGTTTCCTTTGAAAGAGAAATTGAGGCTTGTATATGTACATATATATTTTTATGCACATAGTCATTTCCCGGTAGGAACAATAAGTTATTTATATGTGTGCAGTTATACACATATACATATATAAGAACTGTAATTATTTATTATCATGCTTCTACGTACAACCTTATGTCTTGAAGTCGGGACGAAATTCCGAAATAATTATGTAGTAATTTAACAAGTCTACTTGCATATAGTTATAACATACCACAAGGACGATTGAATCCAGAAAATGTGATTATGCACCAACATATTCATAAAAGACCTGTTACATACTACTATACTATTACGCAGGGAAATTTAATGAAAACAACGGTACATCTAGGAATTATGGAAATTAGACAAACATCACAATAAACAAATCGAAATCGAAATTATAGAACCATATTGGAAAAAGAAAAGTAAAATGGCGAATTCCAGAAAATAGGAGTACAAAGCTCTTTTGATTTTGATTTCGCAGCGGGATAATCGCAATACATATTGACTATAGTACTTCTAAAGAAAAATGGATATTGAGATATTACAAATAGGCCATAACATTGTATAACCGAAAACGAAGTTCGTTACTCGAGTTTTTCCAACTTCCCATGGAAGTAAGAAAGAAATGGTTGGGGTTTGACCTATTACAATTAATTTGCACAAGTCTAAACCGGTGCAGACTCCGTCCTTTTTTAGGTAATGAGTTTCGACATAAAACAAAGAAAAACTAGGGTTGAATCCTTACTCAACCAATACAGGAATTCGGTGCAAGAAGAATGTTACTTAATTATTATAAGAGAATTGTAGAAGAACAAAGATCTCCTCATTGCTTCTAGAACATGTATGATTGAGTCGTAGGGGAGATGGGCTCGAAAACTGATTACCTTTTACATCGAAGGGCGGGAGAGAGTATCTGGAACTCGCATGGAATGAAACCTTGAAAAAAAAAGCATACCCTGTAATTAGTAACTTGTTATATGAAGAAAGATAACATAAATTACCAACAAGATAATAACTAATTATTATACAATTTCTTCCAGGGAGGTATTCATCTTTCGGCACATAGGCTCATTTTATTTTTGTGCCTTGTCGTTTGATAGCTGGAGAGATGCCTGGGCTGAGGGAGGATGGTGTAGGAATTCCCTGATGGGTACCTCGCCTAAACAAGTCCCACCATTAGTGTTTTATACCCAATCTTAAAAGAAAAAAAATTACAAGAGGGAAAAACCTTTCTTTAGAAATCAACGAAATTAAATAAAATGAATTAGTCGACAGGGCTAGTATTTCTTTAACATACAAACGACACAAGTTGTGAGGTACGTTGACCCACTTTAATCTTTACACACTGAAACGATACTATTTTCTAACAGTCGAAATTTTTCGCCTTACAGAGTTTGAAATGCAGTACCGCAGTCAATATAGAGATTTCATAACCACACTCGAGAGGTCACATTTGACTTATAGTATTCTTGATATAAGGAAACCAGGATTTGAGTATCATTCGACGAAGGAAATTTGTCCTTTCAAACTATACACATATGCATCCTTTCAAGGAGTTTAAATATTGTAAGGTAGTTTCCTAGGGATTATACGAGAACACCCTGAATGGATTTCTTTATACCAGAACATGTTCTAACTTCCTATGTAATGGCCAGTTAAGAGTCGGAGGGAGAGTACAGATGGGTGGGCTCACTTGATCATGAAGAGAAAGAACAAGAAGTAGTGTAGAGTGTATGCATAGAGTTGAAACAACTCTGGTAAATAACTTATTACGCATTCGATAATGGACCTCGACGCACAACCACAGGGTAAGAACGAGAAGGAATCTTGACTTTAAGACTCATTGAAAACCCCTAAGTTGTCGTTCTCTGAGGAGTCTAACTAGAAAAACCCTATTGTAACTGAACGAGGAGTTGGGATGCCATGACTTTCGGGAGTGTCGATTCAAAAATAAACAAAAGGGTATAAAAATCCAAAAAGGCTTCAGTATAAAATTTAATCTCGAAGTATCTTAGGTGTCAACGATAAAGGGAAATGTATGTAAACTCTGTAATTAAGAGAACTACAGAATACAATGACCTTCAATGTAATAAGCCTCTGGAGACCCCACGCTACTGTTTAAAAATACGATATCTTATGAGAAAACTTACCAAGGAGACGAACCTTGTCGTTTGATTTGTTGAGTAACGTTTCCTCGAACAATAGTTTTTCTACTCCAAAGAAACATTACACAGAGTTGTTTTTGGAGCACCTACAATGGCGAGAAATGATTCAACTAACCCTAAGAGGAGGATGCACTATCAATGTAAATTCTTAGGGTACGGTGTTGAATCGAGCCATGTACTAGGGTGCACTTGGCACGACGAGGCTGGAGGGAGGTCATATGGAAGGGTCGTCGTAACCTGTACACACAGGACCCTTCATTAAACATAGGGCAGGGATCTTAATTACCTCTAACATTCACATCCCCACTCTTAACTACCAGAAAGGTGAGTTTAATGACAGTCTTTTCGAGAAGTGATTAAGTTGAGTCTAGTTTAGTGTTAACTATTTCCCCTCAGTTAGACTAATGTAGTTGTCTTGTTTTTATGGTGTTTAGTTAAGGATAAATGATACAGCCTCATGCGCCAACATAAGAAATTCATAGGTTGAAGGAGACTTTGGACTAAACATCCTATGTGTACTCATAGATATCTATACATCAGTTAAATAACAATAGTTTAAGATACACGTTGGAGGAAGGAAAGCACTTTTAGAAGATTACTCTGATTAAGTTTTAATTAGTCTAATTGTCATCATATGAAAGAGGGATTATAACTCTAAAATCAAAAGGAACATTTGAATTGATCAAACGAAACAATTTTTTTTTATGTCAAAATTGAGGTGTATTACAACATCGATATTATATTTATTAAACAACAGTATCATATATTCAATAATCTTGTGTTTTGACAATAAATTTATATAGCCATTTCGATTTCACACAGTGTTATTACACAGAGAATTTATATATCCATTCACGCAGCGGATTTATATAGCCATTCACACAATGAAATTATATATCCATTCATGCAACGAATTCACCCAACCTTTACCATTGTGATTTGATTGCATTGAATGGAATTTGATTGGATTGGCATGAATGGAAATTTATTTTACCACTGCGATTTTAGTTATGATTTTTACCACTGCGAGTTTACCAGGATACCCTTACTTACCACTGTGATTTTAGTTATGATTTTACACTATGATTTTACCATGAATTACTTACTTACCACTGCGATTTTAATTATGGTTTTTACGCTGTGATTTTGTTGGAAGATTGGTTGTTGTCATTGATGTCAACCCTAGTCATGGGTTTTGGACCGCAATATTGATGAAGGTATATGGACATGAAGGAAAATGTACACGCAGATAAAACATCCATGGATGGATAGTATACATCATGTTTTTTCCGGTGGTACGTGGCACATCACATGAATCCTCATGGTTGAGGATAAATGAATTTTTGAAAATGACAAAGTGAATTGAAGAAGGAAGTACATGTAGGCCTTGAAGATAATTAAAGAAAAGAATTACAAAATAAGAAAGTGTCAAGTCCGCCCTAATGTTAAAAGGAAGTGAAATAAATGGTATAAATAAACATCATTATACATTCATTTGATACAAGTCGAATTTCATAGGAAATAAGAAGAAAAGAAGGCCGAATTTCAAGGGAGGATGAAGTCTTTTGGTAATGTGTTCTAAGGTATGTTATTTTCAGGTCATCTTACCATTTTTGCTATAACATTTTTTCTAGAACAATTCAGATGGTGAAATTTCTATGGTATTGAGAAGACATATCAAGGTACCTCTGGTAAAAATTTCAGCTCTTTATTCGCTATAAGTATGGAGATACACTCTGTGGAAGATAGGGTTTGTGACCAGTCTTGAAGCTAGTCAATAAATAGGTGTTCCGGGTAAAAAAATCACAAATTATTCATAGAGAATCCAAATGAAGTGGGACAAATTTCATTGGAAAGAGTACGGACTGTAGTTTCTTGTGTGAGAGTTTCAGAATTAGATGTTAATTATTGAGTGCGAGGCATTATGTGAAAGTTCACTCTCTTGAATAGTTCAGAATTGAATAAAGTCTACCATTCTTTCTATAAGCTCTTTTTGGGGAGGATTCAAGGAGTGAAAATTGCAAGAGTTTCAGAGAATACATTGAGTAATATTTTCTACAGGATCAGAGTACTCCAAGAATTGAATAATTGAAGAAATTGAAGAAGTATCAGGAAGCATTATCAGGTTTTATGTGATGATTGGTTGATGGTGATGATTTAATGTAAAGTTTTATTATCTCTCATATATTCTTGGGTGGAAGGAAGGGGCAAGGATGGAGAGTTCAAATCAATCTTGATATTGGAGGATTGTATCTTCCTCTTCGAGGTTTATCCCTCCCTTTATATTTGGAATTTGTAGCTACCTTTGGAAGTCATTACTTCCCTTGAACAATAATTATTGATTATTTCTCATATATTATGCATGATGTATTGTGGTGTATTGATGTAACTCTTATAATATTGCTCATTTCTCATTGGATATAGTTGAATGGTTTAATTATAAGTTGAAAAAGGTTTTAAATTGTACTTGATACCGATTCACCCCCCTCTCAGTATCAACAATTGGTATCAGAGAAGGTTGCCTTCAGAACAGTTTAACCACTGGAAGGAAAATCCTGAGCAGAGATGGATGACCATGAGCACATTTCAAATGGGATTCAAAAATTTTATGGAAGAAATTATGCATACTGGAGTGATAGAGTGAAAAACTTACCTAACGGCTTGGGAATAGACATTTGGTACTCAGTTGTAAATGGCTATGTAATCCCAAATAATGCTCCAACCGATCCAAATGAGAAGAATCTTATGAGTTGTAATTCAAAAGCCAGAGATGTTATTCTACCAGCATTGGAACCAGCCATTTCTAACAAAGTTATGGGATGCAGCACTGCTAAAGAGGTATGGGACAAACTCAAGAATATCTATGAAGGTGATCCAAAAGTTAAGCAGGTCAAGATTCAACGACATAGAGCAGAATTTGAAAATTTGAAGATGAATGAAAAGGAAGA
>SNQJ01S0030780.1:0-12265 GCA_010110895.2 Picea sitchensis
CATCTGAGTCGTTCATACATGAGATATGCATAATTGTGAGCACGAAGGCATATGCGCCCATAAAAACTTAGAATAAGTGCATATCATCGGTTTTCCCAAGCTTTTCCATGTTTCTATCACCAAGGGGTTAGACATCAAACCTTTTAAACCTCAAAGACATGGTTCAAAATTGATCATCGAACTGGTTTTATTGAAATAAAGCAAACTACCCTATGTTCTAATCTAATTACCTATGACAATTAGCCCAGATTAAACTGTTGGACTAAGAAATTACTCTATCCTGGGGCTATCTGACGAAGATTAGACAGTCTGGTCAAATTTATTCACTAACTAACCTAGATCACTTGGCTAAGATTAAACGGTTTAGCCAAGCTTATTCACTACTCCTATCAACATCAATTTAAAAGAAATTGGCCATGCTTGAAAGGTATAGACCAAGTCATCGTTATTGCATGGGGCTCTATTGAATTTCTTTTATGCCCTCTTTTATTCTTTTTCTTTCATTTTCTTTTTTCTTTTCTTTTTCTTTTCTTTTTCTTTTTCTTTCTTTTTCCTCAAATTATTTGCAGAATGAAAAATCATTTGACAAACAAAAACACTAAAGAGATAACATTTCAGTCACCTATTGATCCTATAAATTATAGGGTTATAATAGTTGCTCCACCTGGGGATGGTACTCTCCTTGTGAAGTGCCAAGAATCTTGATTCCTGATGTTCTGAAACTTTCTCCATAGTCGCCTTTGTTTCTTGATCGGTTTTATTTTGAAAATTGGAAGACAATGTTTAGTGGCTTAGGGCCTTCTCTCCGAGCTTCAACCATCTGATCAAATTTATTCACTCAAAAACTTGCAAGCAAAATGAAAGTGGTTTGTACAATGGAAAGTGTGACCTCGGGTCCCTACTGAGGCGGTGAATAATGCTTCAGCATTCTTCCATTTACAGGTCCTCCTGGCAGATCTGTCCCATCACTATTGTTGAGTAAGAAGGCGTTATTTCCTCTGAATGCTTGAATCATGTATGGTCCCTTCCACAGACTATCGAATTTTCCATGCTTTCCCTTGTCTTCATTTCGGGAATCCCATCTCAGCACCAAGTCACCTAGATCGAAATCATCTTCTTTGGTTCTTTTGTCAAAGATCTTCTTAATGCTTTCTTGGACTACCTGAGTCTTATTGTATACTTCTTCCCTGGACTACTGCAAATGGATCATTTGGTTTATCCTTCTTTGGGATTCGTTTGGCTCGGCTTGCATGTCTTGCAGCAATTTCATGACAGGAACTCCTAAGGAAGTGGGAAAAACCGCTTATGTGCCATAGACTAGCTGATATGGTGACATACCGATTGACCTTTTGGTGGTCAGTCTGTTGGCCCATAGTACGAAAACCAACTTGTTATTCCATGACTTTTTGTTTTCTTGCAAATTTTTCTTGATAATGTTTACCAGGGTTTTATTTGATGATTCTGCCAGCCCATTTCCCTAAGGGTAATAAGCTATGGAATGTTCCAAACCAATATGATATTGGTTGCAGAAATCTATGAGTTTCTTAGATCAAAAAGCAGTTGCGTTGTCAATTATAATCTTTCTAGGGAATCCAAAACGGGACAATATATTATTTTCAAGAAATTTAATAATGACAGAATCAGTATCTTGTCTGCTTAGTGTTGCTTCGATCCATTTTGTAAAATAATTTATGGTAGTAAGAATCCACCTATGTTGGCTCGAAGAGGGAGGATGTATTTCTCTGATGAATTCTAATCCCCATTGTTGGAAAGGGGCTTCAACGGATATTGGTTTCAGGGGCAAAGGAAGAAGTTTCCTTTTGCCCTCGAACAGTTGACATTTATGACACGAAGTCACTTTATGATGCACATCAGCGAATAGTGTTGGCCAATAGAAACCAGCTCTAAGGATTTTATTAGCTGTGGTCTTCCAGCTCAGATGACCACCACAGTCTCCTGCATGAAAATCCTGCAATACTTTGTCATCTTCATCCTTCAATAGACAATTTAACAAAATACCTCCAGGATCTTTCCAATACAGATTGCCTTCTAGAATGCAAAATTTTAATGCTTTCAATTTCAAAAACCTAGCTTTAGTTTTGGTCAAACCAGGGGGAGCTTGTAAATTATGCAAAAAAAATATTAGGTCTGCGTACCATGGAGAGTTCAGAAATACCTCTTTCACACTTGGAGTTGCCTGCTCACCCTGATCATCTACTGCAGCTAAGAAATTAATGTCAAGAGCATGGAAATTTGATTCAGCCATTAACTTTGCTAGACCTTGACCTTTAATCAGTTTAGTAGGCTTAATCTCTATGTCATACTCTAGAATNAGACAATTTAACAAAATACCTCCAGGATCTTTCCAATACAGATTGCCTTCTAGAATGCAAAATTTTAATGCTTTCAATTTCAAAAACCTAGCTTTAGTTTTGGTCAAACCAGGGGGAGCTTGTAAATTATGCAAAAAAAATATTAGGTCTGCGTACCATGGAGAGTTCAGAAATACCTCTTTCACACTTGGAGTTGCCTGCTCACCCTGATCATCTACTGCAGCTAAGAAATTAATGTCAAGAGCATGGAAATTTGATTCAGCCATTAACTTTGCTAGACCTTGACCTTTAATCAGTTTAGTAGGCTTAATCTCTATGTCATACTCTAGAATTATAGCAATCCATTTTCCTCTTCGGCCGTCTAGATTGTCCTGGGTTAAAATGTCTTTTACTACCACATTCAGAAGTGTGGGAATGGAGAATATATACTCTAAAATCTTTTAAGGCTCTCACCAAGGCAAAATCTTGTTTCTCCATTATTTTATATTTCAAGGCAGCATCTCTTAAAGCTTTACTGAAAAAGGCTATGGGTTGTTCATACCCTTCATTGTTTTTCTTTAGTAATATTGTTGCAATGGTATGTTCAGAGGCAAAATAAAAAAGATAAAAATCTTTGGTGAAGTCAGGACTAATCAAGACTAGAGCCTGTGTGAGTGCGTGTTTGACTTGTTCAAAAGACTGCTTGGACTATGTGTCCCATTTTATTTTTGTGTCCTTTTTTAACATGTTTGTGATGTTCCTGAGAAGCTTGGCCAGGTTGGGTATGAATCTTCGCAGAAAGTTTATTTTTCCAATGAAAGACTGTAATTCTTTGATATTTCTTGGGTGTTCTAATTTCTGAATGGCCTCGATTCTGCTGGGGTCTATCTTAATTCCATCCTTAGAGATTATGTGCCCTAGAAATTTACATTCCTCTAATACGAAAAGGCTCTTCTTAGGATTCAAAGAAATCCCAAATTTCCTGCATTTCTCAAAAACTCGTCCAAGATGTCGTAAGTGCTCGTCATCATATTGGGAAAACACAATTACGTCATCCAGATAGATGACACTAAATTTGCCAAGTTCTTCCACAAAAGCGATGTCCATCACTCTCTGGAAAGTGGCCCCAGCGTTCATCAACCCGAAAGGCATTTTCACATACATGAAAGTACCCCATGGTGTTGTGAAAGTTGTTTTCTCTTGGTCATCTGGGTGAACAAGGACCTGATTATAACCTGAGAACCCATCCAGTAAAGAGATTCGACTGGATCTGACTACCTTTTGTAATATGTGGTCCATTTTTTGCAATGGGTAGTTGTCCTTCAGAGAGACCTTATTCAGATTTCGAAAATCGATGCAAAGCCTGATTTCTCTATATTTCTTTCAAGTTGGGACCAAATTTGAAACCCATTCGAAAAATTGTAATGGAACTATGATTTTAGCATCATACATTTTTTTGATTTCTTTTTCTATGAGGGGAAGTAGCTTGGGATTGATTCTCCTAAGTTTATGTCTGAAAGGTTTTTGATCTTCTTTTATTGGAATCCTATGTTGTATGATGTTGGTGTCATAAGCTTTCAAGTCCTCGTAACCCTAGGCAAATACGTCCGAATACTCCCTGAAAATTTCAATGTATTTGAGTTTCTGCTCAGGGGGTAATGATTTGGAAAGTTTTACCATCTTGGGTTTCTCTTCTGTCCCTATATTACAATCTTCTACTTCTTGACCACTGGTTTTGATTTTTGGTTTTTTAGCTACATCATTAAAATCAAATAGGTCTTCTAAAGGAACTAAACCCCTAGGTAAAAACATTACTTTTTAAATGAAAAACATCAACTTCTATCTCATCCTCACCTAACTCTCCTAAATCTATCTTATTTACACTGTCATTTCCAAAATCAGGTCTTTTTACATTTTCATCCTCATTTTCTAAGTCTATGTTTGTACACTCGAAATCATTTTTACATTGTAGAAAATCTTCAATTTGATCATCATTACCAAATACCTGCCAGTATCTGATGTTGTCTGGAACAGTTGGTCTGCACTTCACCTCCACCGTGTATGGCCGAGTGGAACAAAAAGGTATCTTGCATGTGGCTGCTGACGTAGCTAATCCATCTACTAAAATATTATGTCCCATACGCATCACCTGCAAATCAACTTCAGTGAAACATTTAAGGGCATTCAGAACAGCATTCCTATAAGCTTTAAGATGGGGATGTTTTGTTTCATATTCACCTTTAATTTGTTTGATAATTAATTCGGAATCTCCCCTTACCAAGATTTGTTTGGCACCAACCTTCTTCAATAGTTTCAGACCGAGCATCAAAGCTTTGTACTCAGCTATGTTGTTAGTGAATTGAAAATTCAGTTTGTAAGAATGGTTTTCTAAATACCTGGATCTGTGATTGTGCAACCAAATTCCTAATCCATCTCCTTCTTTGCTTACAGCTCCATCAAAGTCCATGCTCCAGAAATCTACTGGCAATTCTTCAGTTATCACATTTTTCTTTCTTTCTGCCTCAGTGATTTCTTGGCCTTCATTCGGACCAGATGTATCTTCTTCCAGCTGAGTGATTTTTTCTCCCATATCACCATCGTTATATAGGATAAAGAAATATAGGTCAGAATGTGCAGAGTACAGAGGATAGTTATGTGGCTTTTCTTGGCTGCTAACCATGTATTTCATCTGCGTTTCTCTGTATAGTCTTCTTTATTGCCCAAAAACTGGGATAGTGGCATACGACATATCCAATTGCAAAGTACCTTTCAACTTGGCCCTGCAAGACCAAAACAACAACATACCATATTTCGGGGGAATATCTGCGACCACAACATCCATCACCATGCTTTTTGCAAGAATCTGAACCAGGGTGATACACAAATCCTTGATCAAACTGATACATCTGACTTTGCTGGAGTCAAAAGAGTGTAAGTCCTTGTAAGGTCTAGTAACCTCAAGTCCCAGTTTTTCCATCACTTCTTTAGGCATCATATTATGGGAAGCACCCGAATCTAACATAGCATTATGCAGAATTAGGTCGTGTATATTAAGGCTGATGTAAAAAGGAGCAACAACACCATTGTCAGTCTGACCATCCACTTCGGGTCCGAACAAGAGTTCAGGTTCATCATCAGTAAGGTTTACAATATCTGAATGATTCGTCGATCCAACAGTTAAGGCCTTCGTGTGTATGTCAGGTTCAATGCACAATGCTTTGATTACCTGCGATCGGTAAGCATCCTTACTCATCAACTCAGAAAAAGGAACGAGAATTTTCACTTTGGCTAATTCCCCTTCAAGGTTAAAAAGGGTAGGTGTTCTGCTTTGGCTCTGCAATTCTAATTTTTCCACCGTAGTCTTCTGAGCAGAAATATTTGGTGGGTTGGTTGATGAAACCTCAGTATGGGATGATATTTTCAAAATGGTAAGGTTTCTTTTTGCTAGATCTTCAGCATTAAATTTTTCAGGGATCTTCTCGATAGAAGGCTCAGGGGCTTTCTTGGTTTTGACTATCTTCTTTGTTTCGGTTACCTTTTTTGGGGAAATTTCGTTTGTCTTTTTACTTTGCAGATTGTATTGTCGGTGTACCTCCATAATGGCATTTTCAAATGCCTGTTGTTTGGTATCTTTAGCTTCTCCGCTCACCTTTGTTTGAGAAAGAAGAAAAAGTTCTTGTTCCTCCTGGGTGAAGAAAATTGCTTCGTTATTGTGAATGCCCATGAGTTTTATGTGTGTATCCTCTAGTTCTTAAATTACCTCATCTCCTTCATCGGCATAATTTTTTTGTAGGGGCGGTCTGATCTGTTGATCAACACCTCTCTGTTCCTTTTGATCCCTAGGATCTCTCTGCCTGATTTGAGGAAGGTTTCTTCTGAAGTTAGGATTCCGAATTTGAGGAGCTGGTGGGTTTTCTCTAGGAGGGTTTCTTTCGGATACAGTAAGTATCTCCATCATTCTTTCCATTTCTCTGGATAAGAAATTCAATTTGGAATCGAAACTTGATGTAGAAGGTTCCTCTTTAATTGTGACTCTCGTCTCTGTCCTCTTTCATGCCCTTTTTTCCAACAAGTTGGCCTCCACACTTATTGTGCTTTTCTACATGTCCTCCAGGGTGGTGGATTTTCTTTCCCTTAATTGATACGACATATCAGCATCAAAACCATCAGGGAATTTTATCAATGCCAAACCTTGTGGAGGTTTAATATTGGCTGGAATTGCATTGTACAGATTGTTGAAACGGGTGCAGTAATCTTGTATTGTCTCACCTTAATTTCTTTTGATGTTTTCGTATTCTGACAAGATCTGGAGAGGATTTTTCTTTACCTCCCATCTATCTAGAAAAATTCTTTGAAATGCTGTAAGGTCAATCATTGAAGCAGTGTGTAAGCCTTTGTACCATTTCTTAACGTCATCTGTCAAACTCTGCGCAAACAATCTCATTTGAACTTCCTATAGGTCAAAATAGTCATTCATTTTATCCACATGTTGCTCTTTGTTCAAGGGCCCTGTGCCATCAAACTGAGAAAGTCTCATTTGATAATCCTAAGGCATAGCATGAAGAGGTGCAACCAACACCAAGGGAGCATACATGGCTGCCATGATAGGCGAAGGGGGCGGGAGGGCAACCTGGATGATAGGCGGGGTGGTGACAGAAGACGAGGATGAGGAGGGGCTAGCTGGCACAGAGTGAGTGGTTTGAGGTTTAGGAGTGGGAGATAGAACTTCAGGAGTCTGGGGTTGCAAGACGGTTGGTTCTAGAACTGTTTTAACCACAAAGCTATCAGATTTCATTCTAAACAGGCTTTTTTCAAAAAGGACGTCAAAGTCAAGATCCTGAAGGGCAACAAGATCCTCTGGAAGAGAAGGGGACTACGACTTATTGAACCTTCTGCAATGGTCTTTTTCTTGAGCAACTATTATGGATTATCAGTTGCTATTGCAGGTTTTGGGTCTGGGTGAGATCGAGTATAATCTCTTTTGGGAGCCAGATTTCTTTTTGATATATATATAGTTTTATGAGTCCAAAAATTAATATTTGCAAGCTTTAACAACCTCTAAACATTATTGCTTTTTCAGCCTTTATGATTTTTTAGAAACAAAATTTTCTTCTAGGGAAAAGAAAACGCGAGGTTAAAATTTGTTCAATTCTCCCCAGTATGGTCGCCACTATGTTAACGCTCTATAAATTTCATAGAGGTTGTCAGAAAAGAAGAAATCTATGGGAGGTAACTTTATCCAACCACTTCGAAGCTGGGATCTAGCCCTACCAGCTTCAGAGAGGGATCTCTCTATATGATTTAGATATGTTTCAAATTTAAAATATTAGGCTATGTGAATAAAATATGTTTGTTTTGTTTGTTGTCATTTTCGTTGGGTTGGCTGAGAGAGCTTTACACATCCATTGGGCTATGGGGTCTATATTATGAAATAAAATCTAAACCAGAAAATGAAGAAACCTTTCACAGGGCGAGATAATGCAATCGTTGGATTCAAATGAAGAATGGTAGAAAAGGCGAGAATGTCAATTACAACAAAGAAGCAATTAAGAATTTATTTATCGTAAAATCAGAAGATGAAACACTAAAATATTTTAAAGTCAGAAACAAGGTATACAAAGATAAATCCTGCAACATTTGTTACTTTCAAAGATTAGATATAGAAAAAAGTGCGATAACTAAGCGAGAATAACATTTAACTTCGAAAGGAAAACATCACCAATGAGTACACACAAGAATCCTATGGAAATGCCTCTTTATATTAATAGAAGATCTCTTGAAAAATATTACAATCTAGTAGCTCGCAGGGCGTAAAGATCAACCCTCAATACTTCAAAAAGTGAAGTATTTATAACCAAAATTACAAACGATCCTATCATTAAAGATCAGGACATGGTAAATCTATTTTTAGCTTAACTAACTTAACAAACTACAAAAATCTAGGAAATTGTTTGATGATGTGTTGAAGCTTCATGTTGTTTTCTGCGTGAACCGTTGGTGAGGCCTCTGCATGACCTCATCTGACTGGATAGTTGACTGGGCTTGGACAGCTCATCGACTAATCGATTAAATTGAAAATCCCTTCCCATCGAAGATGACTGGGAACGACGACTTTGAGTAACCTTCGGTAAACTTCATCCATCTCTGTGTACTTAGCAAAAGTTGGCTTGATGATGAAGATGTATCGGATCTCATGTTGTACACTGATGTACAACTGTAGAGCATCTAGGAATGCTTTGCCAGTGATACTGCCTTGTATTCCTGAAAATTTTGAACTATCCTTAGCCACAACAGCTAGTCTCTTTTTGTAATCGGGGAGAGTCATCAATTTGTCATTTATCACCCTCAAACTAGGAAGACCTTTCTTCTGTAGAGCCTCGATATTGCTGAAAAACCTTTGCACCCCAAGGTCTATAGCCTGAACCTTTTCTTCTAGCTATAGCATCAGTCCTTTCTTGGTCAGGACTCTCTTGACCTCAAGGATGGTCTTTGTTCTATCTTCAATTCTCAGATCTTCCAGCTCCTCTCTGATTTTAGAATTAAGGAATTTGATGATTTTAGTAGCCTCTGTGGGCATCTCTCCCAGTTTTGCTCTGATCTTCTCGATGGCTTGTTTACTTATTTGTACCAATTCATTTTGCTCAAACATAATTTGTATCATTGGCCATATTTCATTCATAGACTTGGTGATGTCTGTCCAGACACTTTCTTTGACTTCGTCCAGTGTTTTGCATGCCACTGTTTGCTTCTGAAGTTGTTGTAACTCTTGTTTGAGCTGGTCTGACACTTGTTTTTCCTTGGATTAGTTGGTTTGGTAAGAATATTTGAGTTCTTGGAGGTTCTCAATCTCCTTTTTGAGTGTGCTAATCTTTGTTTCTTGCAGATTCATCTCTTCCATAGATTTATCCAGTTCAACAATCTTTTCTAGAGACATCAGTGGAGTTGCCAATGGAATTTCTACTAGTGACGTTGTGCTCACTCCTGAGAGTGGAACTGCACTCAATGGAATGACTTCCATGGGTTTTGATTTCTCTTTCTCTTTCACTAGTTTCTCCATTTCCTTCAATTGTGCATTCTGCTCCATGATCAAATTAAGCATCTCATATTTTTCTCCTTCTGTCTCCGCCATTTCCTTTGCTTGTGAGTCTACTATTGGTGGCAGCATCAATTGTTTCCTCAGGGATGCTATGTCAACATTTTTCTTATTGATCATCTCCTCGACTTATTCCACATTTAAGGGATCATATCTGATCTTGAGGACCAATTCCTCCAACGTCTTAATCATGTTATCCTTGGCAAAGCATGATATTTTTTCCAACTTCAACTGCGTCTGGACATTATTCAGAGACACTTGTAACTTGGAGGCAGCAGTGGAAGCATGTGCCAATGTGGAGAAAACCATTTCTCCAGTTTGCCTGTGCAGATCCATTTGATCAGTTGGATGCACATCCTTAGTCTGGAATTCGAAAGTTGCCCTTTTGTAATCGGTGATTACCTTTGGGTCTGGCATCTATGCTTGGAGAAATTCCATGTGCATTATTCCCTTCTCAGCGTCGAATGTCGATAGCAGTCTATGTTGTGCAGTCGATGTTTTCTTCCAGAACTGAGCATATGTGTTGTTGGTCTGCATCTGATTCTTTTTATTGATCAAATTGTATTTCTCAAATATACTCAGCTTCGGTCCTGTTTTGCCTGGTTGGTTGACTAGTGGAGTATCTGTAGGCTTCTTTGGAAATACTGAGGTTATGATCTGCTTGATGCTTGTACTAAGGAGTGACTGATACACCTCCATAATTGTAGTGAATGGAATTTCCTTTTCGCCAGTCGTGTCATATGCCTGAGTGGTTTTCGGCCTCTTTGTGTTTAATCGAAACTCCTTAGATGATACTTAAGTGACAGAAGGCGAAGTGTCCTTCCTAGGCCTTTTCTCCTTTGGAATTTGTGGTGTAGTCGTATGTGCAACATTGACCGAAGGGTCCTATTGTTCTATCTCAAACAGAGTGCTTGGCTCCCATTCTGTCTGGTTTGCAAACTTCTCTACCTCAGGCCTAGATATGTGAACATACGGGATATTATTTTTTTTTATTCTCATCTTGGAAATTATCCCGCATGGATCATAGTGCCACGTGAAACTGACAAAAAACTTCATTTCTTTTAACAGTTTGTTTGCTTCCTCCCCGGTGCCTCGACTGTTGCAGATGAAAGACCCAATCTGCCCTTTGATTCTGAGTTGTTGCTTCTTCTTCAAAGACACAAAATGTATGTCGTCTAAGTTTATCATCTTCCTTGTGTATTCCAGTGTGAAAATTCTAACAGGTAAGTACTTGGGTAGTTTATATGGGGCCAAATCGCACCCATAGACTCTGATCTCAGTATGATTTTTGTACAGGTACCAATCACCAGTCTTTGTAAGGTCCGAGAGATGTAGAATCCTCTGAATTTCCTCATTAATTCTGGGATTGGGTCTGTCGCTGAGCATACTCACCACTGGGTGGTAGAACTGCTAGATAAACTGCTTGAAACTGAATTCTGTGGAGTTATGTCTGAGCAGAGAAGTCCATGTTGTTACTTCCTATGGTCTACCATCTTCGTCCATCTTTCGCATAGAAAAAGATAATTTGTCTACTTGGAAGAAAACGAACAGGTATGCCAGTATTGCAGAATACCAGAACATACCTTCTGTGGAAAAATTTATGAATTGTTCATGAATGTTGTCCGCCAAGAACATGCTGTAGTCAAACTGTGTATTGGGTTTCTCATCGGTGGAGAAAATAGATAGAAATCCCAGAATGGGTTCATCTACCCATTGATCTGAAAAATATCCAAGCAAGGCACATAGTGACGTGATGACCTGGTTTCCTTTTATTGAGAACAGGGAGGAAGGATAAAGGGGGTTTGTAGTGGGGAGCTGAGTGGATTGTGGAAGAAAAAGCTCAAAAATACGAGCTCTTTGAGGAAACAACAGCTTCTGGTAGAGCTCTGTGATGATTTCGAGGTTAAAAGGTGAGGCATATTCGGCTCAGGATATCTACATCATTTGGTCAATGGTTTCTAGTGTGATGAGGAAAATAATTTCCCTGGACGAGGACATAATGGCTCTTTGTTCGGGGATATAATGGGCTTGGCACTTGTGGGTGAATTCTGGGAACTAGTGAATCTGGGGAAAAAGATAGAAGGGTAGGTTGGACTCCGAGAGCCCAATTTTGTCACTCTGGTCTAGGAAAACTTCTTTAAGCCATGACTGTAGGTCTGTGAAGTCGAAATCGCATCGTGTGTTTGCGATTAAGTAGTCTTTGTCGGCCAGATAAATTTTGTCGAGGTCGACAGGAGGTGAGAGAAAAGGATTCTCCTCACCTTCTGTTCTCTTTGACTCTGGCACCATCACTGTAACAATACCTGCAAATAAAAAAAAGGTTAGTGGGGATGAATGTAGATGTGGGAAACTAACTGTAACGGAGAGGAAAATGGGGGAAAATCTCTGGTGTGACAAATGGGTAAATGGTGAGGGAATGAAGGGTGAGGGTAGTTTTGGGCAAACAGATATTCGTTGGGCGTGGGAGATAGGTCAGTTGGTTAACAGATAAGTTAGCCAGTAATAAATGGCCAATGGGTCATTTAGAGCATGAGATGACAGGTGACAATGACTGAAGCATATGGTTGAGTGACGTGGTGTGTATTGATTTGGGAAAAGACCATGGAAAAGGGACTTGCCATGGGTGAACAGGGGAGAAATACTGATTGAGTTATGGGATGTGACTCTTAAGAAAAAGGTGGATAATGACGTCCTGAGGTGACGAGGTATGTCAGATAGTAATAGGCGATGGGATTCAAAACCAATGGATTCATGCCATGTATAGATAGTAATAGGCGATGGGATTCAGAACCAATGGATTCATGCCATGTATAGATAGGGGGCCTGCCAGATGAAAATCCATTCTGGACCCCCCCCCCCC
>SNQJ01S0030781.1:37442-57402 GCA_010110895.2 Picea sitchensis
AAAATCAATCATAAGTTGCTTCAAGATAAGCTCATGTCGTGCAAATACTTCAAGTATATCAGTTCATTTGCAGTCGTCTTTTTGATACTGTCATTAGCAATGTTTTCTACATGGATGATAGTGGATTTAGTAAGATGTAACAAGGTTCAAATGGCTAATAATATACTGTCAGTTGTCATGATTGTGTTACAGTTGATCTTAATGAGACAGGTGCACAGGATAGAGTTCAGAGATAGAGAGAAAGTTGGGTGGCCTATCCCGAGCTTGTTGACTGGTCAGTAACCTTTTTGGGACCAAAAGGTCTTTTTGTGGGGAGGTGTGATCCAGAATCGGATCCAGAAGCTTGACAGGGCTTAAAAATGCTCAAAAATGAAAGTTCTCAGAATTCGATGAAACCAACTCCATTGGTTCTGTCTTGTCTTCTTGATTTTGACGGTATATTTACTTTGTCAAACGGGCTCCGTATGCGAAAGTTATCGTGTTCTGATCGGAAGCCCAAACAGGTAAAAAGCCAAAGGTCAACTGGTCAAAAAGTCAATGTTGATGTCCGCATGCTGACTGTGCAGTAGATGACGTGGCACTCTCTGGATGGTGGTGATTGGGAAGGTTCGTTGACAGGGCAGACATGTGGTAGACAACTGGACCAATCAATAGTTTACAAGTGGCATTAATCCATCGAATGGGAAGATGCCACATGGTCCAGTCATGGGCAGCCATGTGGCACCCAGTCATCAGTTAAAGTGGCATGTTTCAAAAATTGTTTTGGGGTCCATGGGATTTGAACCCACGACCACCACCAAGCCCAATAACTTAAGAAATGGTCCTTTTACCAATGTGCCAAATTATTTCTTATGTTATAAAACCCACAATATAAAAAAAATATTGCATGGTATTGTATGGCTTAAAAAGGAGGGGGTTGGGGCTAAGCCCCAGCTCGTGGTCATGTAAACCCCCATATACCTGAGGGTGCGGGCATCACATGTAGGTGTTTATGGATAGGAATAGCCCACGGATTCTCGGCGGCCCCATACGACCCAGGCCATACACCAAAATTGTGGGCGCGGTTAAGTCTGCTAAGCCACGGGACATATGGTTACCAAGAAAATGGGAGCTAGCGCTCGAAAAAGGGGGCCAACGCATAGCCTATGGGCTAGCACGTGGCCACATGGTCCCATACTCCACTGCGAAATGACCAGGAGCGCACCCATGGTGGGGGATAATGCCCGAATTTAGTCCAAAGTGGGTTTTTGTTATGGTTTTTTGGATTTTTATTGATTATTTGCCTGATATTAATGGATTTTCTCCATTTTGGGGAGATATTGGGCATTTTTGGAGCCCAAGTTTTGGGAGGAAGTTGGAGATGAGAAACCAACTTCAAATCTATATAAACCAGGCCTGTTTGAGGCCATGAAGCAGCAGTGAGAGCAGATTTATGCTGAGAAGAAGCCAAGCCAAAGCCATTTTGTTGCAGGGAAGATTTTGAGGAGCAGACGTTGTTGGGCCATTTCTGGGAGCTCTGGATGTCCGTTTTGCGTGCCGTTTTCTTTGAAGAGTTCTTGAGATCTGGAAGAACATGACCAGATCAGTCTTATATCCATTTGGCATTACAACGATGTATTTTTGAGATTTTGAATAGAAATAAAGAAGCCTCCCCCACAGAGACAAAGGCCCGGAGACATAGGCAAAGTTATGCCGAACTTCGTTATCAATCTGCGTGTTATGGTTTGCTGTCTATTATTTCATTTCAGATTTGCATATGTGTATATGGCTGTCATAATTCCTCTTCTTTCCTCATTCTTTCACTAATTTTTCTCAAATGGTTAATTAACGCATGCAAAATTAAAACTCAGCCATAGTCATTAAGAGATCCTACGGATCAGCGAAGCAGATGCAGTCTCACCCGAAGCAACTGATGGGGGGGTTGCAGAACATAAATGTCTACAACCAAGGGAATATCAAGTGGATCTAACACAACAACAATACGACATTCATATATCACTTATCAGCTAGATCTATCCTGCGCAGTTATAGATCTGATCTACACAGTAATGCAAATAATAATATAACAACAACGGAGATCAAAGTAGAAATCACACACACAACGCAAGATGTACATGGTTCACCCTCTCTCTAGGACTATGTCCACAGAACTTTGCTTATGATTTATTAGGGTAAATCATACAGTTCTTGTCTGCGCTCTCAGTTAGTAGACCTTCTTTCTTTCTCTCTTTTTCTCTCCCCTTCCTGCGCACCCAACTGCAGTACTTGACCTTCACACACAACTGATGATCTTACAAATTCATAAGGCTCTCTCTCTCAACACTTCTCTCCCTCACAATACAATTGTCTCTTCCCACACAGAGCTAAAGAAACAATATCATACTCATACTCAATGAACAACCCAACCCAGGTCCTCTTGACCTTTATTTATATATTATAATACCTCACTGATAGCCTTAGGCTGAAACCTAGGTGCCAAAACCCTAGGTGTCTAAAACCCTAGGTCAACTTGACCCGCTTTTTCCAGGCTTCACCAGCCTGTCTTTCCTTCCTTCTCGCGCGGTGCTCCAAAGCATCCAACGATGGCTTTTTCCACTTACTGAGTTGTCCTTGATCCATATTCCTTGCTAATCTGGCATCTTTGATCTCCACATCCAATGGCTTTCTTTTCCGCACTTCACTCCAACTTTTCTGCTTTTCCGCTCACTTTGACCCAGTGACAGTCACTGTTTCTCCCGCACAGTTCATATTTCACCTTATCTTCCTTGTTCTTCACTTCCTTCCATAACCAAGGGCCAACAGGCCCCCAACCCTCACCTGTGACTCATCCCGAGGCACTTTGGATGTGATCCTTCTATTTTACTTTGACTTTGGGTTGCATAGTGCAGCTTGAGCTTCTTGTTCCATGCCTCCTTCCCTTCCTTGTGAAGACTATATTTTCTATGTCTAGTACCTAGTTTCAACTGCACCTGGTACCTAGACCCTTTTCTCCTTGCTTCTATTGAGAGCTTTGAGGTAGTTGGTTGTTGTAGTACAACTTCATCTGACTCCCATTCACCAAGCCTTCCTTCCATTCTCCCTTCAATATCTTTAGCTGCACAACTGCTCCTTCTGTAACATAGGCAATCTCATATGGTCTGAGCCAATGCGTTATGAACTTCCCAGGGTGTTTCAGGAATTTACTATCATACACTAGTACTAGGTCACCTTGCTTGAATGCCTTCTTCTTGATGTGCCTGTCATGATAGGCCTTCTCTCGTTCTTTCTGAACCTACTGATGGAATCCTGCAATGAATCTATCCTCCTCCAGTTCAACCAACTATGCAAGCCTCTCACAAACAGTGCTGGTATCATCCATGTCTGTAAATGCAACAATTCTCAAGCTAGGCACCAATTTTTCCATTAGGACAACAACTTTGAGGCCATAAACAAGCTTGAAGGGGGTCTGCATTGTTAATTTCTTGCAAGTGGTTCTATAGGCCCATAGTACTGTAGGTACTCTTAAATCCCAGTCATCCCTATTCACACTGCAAATCTTCATCAATGTTGTCTCCAATATCTTGTTGAATGCTTCAACGGTTCCATTTTCCTGTGGATGGTAAGGTGTACTCTTCTGATGGTAGACTACAAATTCTTCAGTCAGGGCTTCCACTGTCTTATTGATGAAGTGTGTACCTTGATCACTCATAAGGATATTAGGGCATCCAAACCTGGTTATTATGTCATTAAATATAAAGCGCGCAGTTGTAGTTGCACTACAATCCTTGACTTCTCTGGCTTTGTCCCATCTGGTTAAGTATTCTATCACAATAATGATGTACCTTGCTCCTGTGCGCTTTCTTGGTGGGTTTATAGGTCCCACGAAGTCAATGGACCACTTTTCAAATGCTTGCAGGGTCATCTGTGGTGCTAATGGAATTTCATCTCTTTGGGATGGTTTTCCAACTCTCTGGCATATGTCACATGCTCTGACATACTCTTTAGTATCTCTATGTAATGTAGGCCACCAAAGGCCAGCTCACAGAACCTTTTGCGCAGTTACTTTCCCTGCATAATGTCCTCCTATGATGCCTTCATGAGCTTCTGTGAGGATCAGTGGGCACTCTGCCTCCATAACACATCTTCGTAGTATCGCATCAGGTCCCATCTTGTATAGCTGACTAGCTATCAGTGAAAATTCTGTGGCGCACCACTAGTTGTTTCTTCTAAGAAATTGTATACTCACTTGGAGCCATTCCTATTGACAGGAACTGGACTATTTCTATGAAGTGGTCGTCAATATTTCTAATGGCGAGTAGTTGTGCATCCGGTAGTGTATCCTCCAAACTGGTGGGCTCTTCGCTATGTTCCAACCTCAATAGGTGGCCAAGGCCCTTGTTCATTCTTCCTGGATTAACTATGATCTCAAAATCATATTCTTGGAACAATGGAATCCATCTTCATATTTGCCCCCCCAACACTGGCTTGTTGACTAGGTAATTTATCACAGAGTGATCTGTGAACATTTTAAAGTGTCCTCCCAACAAGTAGTGGTGAAATTTTTGCAGTGCATACACCTTAGCTAGTCCCTCTCTCTCTTTAGTGGTGTAATTAATTTCAACTGTGGATAGCTTCTTGTTAGAAAAGGATAATGGGTGTTCAATGTCCCCTTCTCCAGGTTGTGCCAGTACTACTCCTAATGCAATAGAAGATGCATCGACATGCACATGGAATTCTTTGTTCCAATCTGGAAAATCCAGGATGGGTGTTTTAACCATCTTTTGTTTCAGGGTGTCGAAGCTCTTCTGGCATTCGTCTATCCAACCAAACTGGCAATCCTTCTTCAACATCTCCTCCATCAGTGATGTAATTTGAGCATAGCCTTTGATGAATTTCTTGTAATAGCTAGTATGTCCTAGTGCAGTGCACAGTTGTTCGACTGAAGTAGGAGGTGGCAAGTCAACTATGATTGCAATTTTTGATGGATCAACAAACAATCCCTGCTTCCATACAATATGGCCTAATAGCACTCCAAATGGTGAGAAGAATATGCACTTCTTCAAATTTAAATCAATTTGACACTGTTTGCATTTATCCAACATTAACCTTAGACATTCAATATGATTTTTCAAGAAACTAAATATAGTCCAGTCATCAAAAAAAGATTCTAAAAATTTATGCAAAAACTCTTTGAACACTTCGACCAACACCCTAGAAAATATGTCTAGGGCATTCTTTAGTCCGAATGGTATCACTCTATATTGCTAGGATCCCCATTCTGTGGCAAACTTGGTCTTGTGGAGGTCCTCCTTGGAAATCCAAATCTGATGGTATCCTGAAAAATCCATCTGTAAAAGAATATACCTCCTAACCTCCCACGTTGTCTAATACTTCATTAGTGAATGGTGTAGGGAAAGGGTCATGCAGACAGGCACCATTAAACTTTCTGAGGTCCACACATATCCTGATTTCTCCTGTCTTCTTGTCTTGTACCACCATAGGGCTGATCTTTACTTTTTCCTTGTATTTCAGGTTCAGTCTATAGGGTCTTTTCTTGACTAGCTTTGCATCTGGTTTTAAAGGTATTCTCATCTCACCCATAGGTCCTTTGATACCCTTCATATCAATGAACTTGGTCGAAAACAAGTCTTGATATTCATGCAACAATTCTGTAATCTTATCAATGGTAGTAGCATCCTAGTAATCTCTGACATTGGCAAGCTTCAGTGTCTCCTCTATCCCAATATTGAATTTCTTTATCTTGATCGACTGTCCAATGAATGCAATCTCAACTCCTGGTCCTTCCACATCTCTGTGGCCTTCTATCTTAGCGATGTTTACCTTCCTCGGATCATCATCTTCATCGGCATTAATGTTATAACATCCTTGCAATTTCAAGAATGGCGCAGTCCATTCGTCCTCTTCTTTCTCCAAAGGGAGGCCAAGTGCCTCCTCAAATACTTTTTGTATCACAATCTATAATGCTTGGTCTACTAAAGGAAATTCACTTTCCAACAAAAAGGTGGTTACAAAATTCTGAATCATACCTTCCCAATCTAAAGTGACAAGGCGCAGCTCCACTTGAAGGTACCAGTTGATAGGGATCCTATCTAGTGTGTTAATGAATATGTGCACCCATTGTTCTCAAGGAATTTCACTACAGGCCTCTTCATATCTTCTCACATGGTCCTTTGGGCATATTCGACCTGTGTACCTTACTTCGCAGCTTACTGCTTGTGCTGAGAACCGCGCTGTCATCAAGGTTCAACATTGTGTCCAGTCTGTGATGTTTCTTTTTGCGTCCCCCACCATCTTGCTGATGTGGCTTTCATGGCCTCGTCCATTGACAAAAACCTCTATTGTGTTGGTACACTTGTATCAAACTCTAGTAGGAAGTTTTCTAAAGGGTTAAACCCATCAAATGTGGGTAAGTTACTCACTGTTGTGCCGATCCAGCGAACCTCTCTAGTTAATCTAGCACATCTTCTGGTAGATACTTCATACATTTGGTTCTTCCTGTTCTCTAGTGCTTCTTCTGAATCTGATGAACACGCATTGTCACTTTGCCAGCTCAGATTCCCATTAGTTGTAGGGTTGATGTAATCCCGCTTCCTGGTTGTTAGTTTGTAAATGTTTTCCAGTTCGTACATGTGATCTTCTTCTTTGATAGGCTATGTGTATCGAGGACCCTCATTTGGATCTAAAGGTGCACTGACCCGAAGGCCATCTATTTCAAATGTCATATGCCTTTTATTTAGATCAACAACAGTAGAATTGTTGAAGGCCTAATCAATTCCTAACAATGCAGGGTAAGGGAAGTTGTCATCAACAATTTCAATTACTTCAAAATCTACAAAGGTCCTAACTCCATCGATGTCCACAGGGACATGCTCCAATCATCCAAATGGGCTGACAACTTGTTGATTAGCCATGTGAAGTATGATAGGGGAATATATCAGCTTGGGTTTTCCCATCAGTGCCCAAGTTTTATTCATCATGACATTGACCTTCGACCCTAAGTTGAGGACCACATAGTCTACATCATACTCGCCTATTTGAGCATTCAGGTGTAACTCTTTATTTTTCCTTCTCCTTTTCCCAATTTTGTGCACTTCCCTATTTAGCAAGGGGTCTATCTTTCCTAGCTCATATTTCTTGATTAAATCTTGTATTTCTTGTACAACGCTTTTATCTTAAATCAACTTAACACAAGTACACAAAACTTCCATGAGTTTGCTTACCTCTTTTCCTTCTGTTGGTGAAGCAGACTGATCAAATTCCTGAGGCATTCCATATTCTTTGATTTCTAGTTGTTTCTTTGATGAAGACCTTTGATCTCCTTTGAAATATTTTCTTGCCTACTCAAATAGTTGTCTTTCTTTCTTAGCATCGAACATTGGAGTCTTCTCTGTATCTTTCCTGACTCCGTGGCCTTCTGCAGTCTTTCCTTGGGTTTCTCTGTCTTCTCCTATAGAAGCACCTCCTCGAGTGATAACAATGAATCTAGGGTCTACTCCATGAGGTTTAGCATATATCAGTTGCACTTGTGGGTTCTGCTGAGGTTCCCGTCTTTTCTGAAGCTTAGCTTATAGCACAGGGCAGTCCTCGATGACATGCTCGAACAAGTTGCAATAACTGCAGGTTGTGCAAGGTTTCTGACAGTCCCTCGCTAAATGTCCTGGTTACATGTAGTTGTAATAGATTATTTGTCCTTGGCCTCGGCCCATACATCCTCCTCTGAATCCACCACAAGGATTGAAGTTTCCTCTCCCTGGAGAGTTGTACTGTGGAGTGTTTCCTTCTTTATGTACTTCACCGTGGATCGTGCATATGTCTCTCGATCTTTCATGCATAAGGTAAAAGGACCTAAAATCTCTATCAACATGCCCTACTGACTTACAAAATGTGCAATACAAGTTTGTAGGTGTCTCAACATACTTCTACATATAGTAGCACTCACCAGGGCGATGTCGATTTCTGCATACTTTGCACCATGGTAATGTGACTTGCTTCAAAGGGCTTGGAGCTCCTGAAGCCAGATATTCATGAAACAAGGGACAACGTTCCTTGTCATGGCCTTCTGTTCTGCATATTACACACCGGATATATTCTCTTTTGTCTTTTACCTTGTCTTTCTTCATGTCTTCAACCTGCAAAGACAAATTGGTTAGCTGGCTCATGATCTGGCTCATACCTGAGTTGGATTCTCCCATAGGTACTGATTCAAGATTCATGGTGATCTCTAATGCTTATTCCTATGAAGCAATCTTATTCTACATCAAGGGAACTCTGATATGCGGTAAAAGAGAAGCGATGAACCATTCTTTGTTCTTCTCATCTGGTATCTTAAAATTCAATCGGCTTGTTAGGGTCTTGAATCTCTGGTTGAACTCCCAAACAAGTTCGGCTACCTTCTGTTTGATCTCCTTCAACTCAGTAATGCACTGTGACTCTGACTTAGGTTTCTTAAACTCTGAAACTAGCACGTTCTTGATCTTATTTAGTGGCTTAGGCTGTGCAAGTCCTTGGACAAGCTTCATGTACTAGCTCAGCGCGCGATCCCTTAATGTAGTGCTAAACTGGTTTCTTTTAATAGCTTCATCGGTAATATTTTTAATGTTCCATACGGCCTCGCACAGGAACAAGTGCTGATCAGGATCTTTAGATCTATCTCCTCTAAAGATAGGGAGCCTCATCTCGTCTTCCATGGATCTGCCTAGGTTTCGTGTCTAATTATATGATGAACTACTAGTAATAGTGCTCTGAGGACTTTGGTGATTCAGAATATTTTGATTACTTAGCGTTTCTGAAATAACAGGAGGATTGACATTACTTACTTTAGTGGTCTACGCAGTTCCTGATGTTTTTGTCTCATTCCGGTGAAGTTATTCAATTTCTTCTTCCTCTTCTCTAGTAGGTTTTGAGTGCTCTTTGTCTGTTAGATCTGCCTCTTCTCCACTATAGAAACCCTCTTCTTCGTAGTTTTTCTTAAACAGGTTCTCAAGGTGAATCCCTCAAAATACTCTCCCACTATGCATATGTCAAGCTTCTGTGTCGTTGTCGTTGTCTGAATTTCTGAACATTAGCCTTTTCAGATCCAGCTGGTCTATTGTATTTTCAAGATGTGGTTCTCATGCAAGAGCATCTTGATTCTTAACTTTAGAAATTGCAAACATTTTTCGCCGGGTCCTTTGAAAAAGTATCTCTCGGATTGGCTATACGATTCTACTCTATCAACAACGAACTCTGTGATATACCCTCCAATGGTACTATCAAATCAATGATCTACTGCTCTGGATACGACATTTTCGACTCTCTTAACCTTCTGGATCAACACCAGTGTCCAAACTATAAGAGGTCTAGATCTGATCTCGAACTGGGTATCGGCTAACCTAGCCAACCATTCAAACAACTCCCGGTGGATTCCTCCAAAGAATATATCATGAATGTCAGTGAAAATGTATCTTTTTTACCAATCTTTAGTGCTCAACTTAGGGTTCTTGTTTTGGGCTTTAGCGAAGTCCCTCTCTTGATCCTCTATCCACTTTTGGATCTCTGTTTTCGATGGGAACCACCTTGACATTCCTTAAAAATATTCCTATCCCGACAATGGAACCATTTGTTGGCATAGGGGTAGACCTGAGGTTCACTCCAAGAGTGCACCAACAAGCCCTAGCTACTGGCCCTTTTGGAAACACCTGCAAAGAAGATGTAGTCTCACCCGAAGTAGCTGATGGAGGGGTCGCATGACAAAAATTTCTACAACTAGGGGAATATCAGGTAGATCTAACACAACAACAATACAACATTCATATATCACTTATCAGCTAGATCTATCATGTGTAGCTATATATCTGATCTAGACAGTAATGAAAATAACAATATAACAACAATGGAGATCAAAATAGAAATCACACACACAACGCAAGATGTACGTGGTTCACCCTCTCTCTAGAACTACATCCACAGAATTGTGCTTATGATTTATTAGGGTAAAGCATATAGTTCTTCTCTTTGCTCTCATCTAGTAGACCTTCTTTCTTTCTCTCTTTTTCTCTCCCCTTCCTGTGCACCCAGCTGTAGGACTTGACCTTCACACACAACTAAAGATCTTACAAAACCAGAAGTCTCTCTCTCTCAGCACTTCTCTGCCTCACAATACAATCATCTCTTCCCACACAGAGCTATAGAAACAATATCATACTCATACTCAATGACCAATCCGACCCAGGTCCTCTTGACCTTTATTTATACATTACAATCCCTCACCGACAACCTTAGGCTAAAACCTAGGTTCCAAAACCCTAGATACCAAAACCCTAGGTGTCTAAAACCCTAGGTCAACTTGACCCTCTTTTTTTTGGCTTCGCCACCCTGTCTTTCCTTCCTTCTCGCGCGGTGCTCCAAATAATCCAATGGTGGATTTTTCTGCTTGCTGAGTTGTCCTTGACACATCTTCCTTGCTGATATAGCATCTTTGATCTCCACATCCAATGGCTTTCTTTTCTGCACTTCGATCCATCTTTTCTGCTCTTCTACTAACTTCGACCAAGGGCCAACACTAACTTCCTTCATGTACATTGTATTTCTTCTTGCATTGCTACATTTAAACAAACAGAGTGGCTGGAGAGGATGATGGACTCTTTGGCGCAAATGTAGCAGAGTAGTTATAGAGGTGCATACATGTACTCTTATTTCATATTACAATGTTTAGTATTTCATTTATTGTCTCTGTACATGCCTTTCTGCATACTAACTTTTATTCATGTTCATTGTATGTTCGGTGTTGCTACCTTGAAAAAAACAGGTTGGTTGGACATGAAGATGAATTCTTATATGTGACAACAAAGGGGTCTGTGGTACAATCTTTGAAAGGTATACCAACTGTGCTAGTAAATTAAGCATACAAAATGGGTGGGGGCATATAATATTGGACTAGAAAATGATGATTTGGAAACAATGGGCCTTTGTTGAGACTTCTCACTTCTAAACATTTCCCTCCCCTTTTCTAATTTTTCCATTTTCTATTATCCCTCTTTTTCCATCTTCTATACTTAATTGTTCTCGTCTGCTTTTTCTTTCTTGTTTCTTTTCTTAGTCGTATTTTCGAAAATGCCTAGGTGTGTGGGTTGGTGGACTAACGGGTTCACATTTATGTTCATGATTCTACCTTATTCCATACTTACCCACTTTGTCGATCGCGGGTTCCTGGGCTAGCAAGTTCAAGATTGCGCCTTTGGCTTTAGAGGTTCCACAATATACAGATTGGCCTTCGTACCCCCCCATCACGCCCTATTTATTGTTACACATTTTTTCAGTCAAAAAATCTGAGGCATACAATTTGACCCTTGGGTCCTCATGTTTCCTGAGTATCCCTTGACAACCTATTTCGTATTCCATCTCCTTCCACCCTTTATGTGACATTAAGAACAATTATGGACAATATACAATGCATATGCTTGTTTAGTCCTTATGATGTTCATCTACACATGCTTGCATCAGAAAAATTTGGACTAGTGACATGGCCATGAGTAGTCAATCATCCCAAACATCAACAGACCGACAGGGACAAAGGTAAAGATGCACATTTTGTTCCTCATATGTCTATGAAACAAATATCCTCGGCTATTTATTCATCTATGGCATGGTGAATATGTTGATGTCATCTACAACACATGCTGTGCATTTCACAAGAAGTATCAACAAGCGCAAGTGAGACGTCGAACACAGCGCAAGTTCCGCAGACTAAGAGGTATGGTTGCAAAACTATGGCTCCATAATTCATCCAAGTTGTGCGTCTACTTGTAAATTTATGCCAAGAAGAAAGAAAATAAAAAAAATAATGCACACTACCATTCACATTACTTTTCCTATTCAAAACATGTCACCAGGTTTAGAGTTGTAACACCCAAAATACAATCAATAGAGGGCTTGAATAGCCTCCGAACTGGACAAGTGTTCGTCAGGGACATAATGGTCATCTATAGCACCTACTTGGACAAGGAAAACAAAACTAGATCCATTATGCATGATGACATGATAGACAAGGAGGCCCTAATGCAAGTCACACTGACTATTCCCACATAACTTGTCAAGAAACATGCATAAAATATATTGCTAGGTAATGGGATATCCAATACAAATTTTAATATATTGTCCAAAACAGTATATGACTGTGGTGATTGTGATCGGATTATATCGCTCAATGAAAACAGTATTGTGGAAAAAAATCTTTCTATTTGTTCAGAATATCATTTCGTCTCGGACACAACTATCAGCCAACTTGCACAAAGCAACGACATTTACCCAATTGAAACCATTGGCGCAGTTGTCACACTCGCGAGAAAACTTGGCTTGCAACACATTCTCCATATAAAAGATGGAGATTCAGACAACGAGAAGGCAATGGTACTATTCTCCATATCTAGTTTTTTCCTTTACTTTCACATGTCCATGTATCTCGGTTAAGTTACACAAATGTTGCACTACTCCATGTTGCAGCTACAATTGTTCGACACCTATTCAAAATTGTTTTCGTCAAGGAACAATAATTGCATAAAGGGCAATTTCCACTTATGCTCTTCAAAATTATAACAAAGAAAAGAGATGTCAAATAAAGGATCTTTCACACAACCCAAGAAACATTTGTAACAAAATTGCGAGCAAACATAGTACAGGATCTCAAGAAACTAACTAGCTCTACAACTGTTGTGCATATACATCTACAGATTCATCCTCACTTTGCTCATACAAATTGCCTTCACCAAATTTTTGCAGTTTTTCTTTTCTTTTATTTTTTGTTGTGCAGTTGTATATTATATTGTTGAATATATTAACTGCTATGCTCACGTTTCTAGGTTGAGGCTGTTTTGGTTGCAGCGAATGCATACTCGACCCCCTTAGAGCCTGTATGTGCCAAATGAAACTTTCATGCTTCTGCTTCTGCTTTCATAAGTGATGATACAATTAATTGTTTGCGATGCAGTAAAAAATGTCCTTACATATATAGACATTGCCTCAATGTTGCCATTTGAACCGTGGGCAACACAACCGTACATTGTACAATTAGACAACCTTTGTTACAAGATGTGCTTCCTAGGTTAGCAGAATTGTCATATGAAGCATACCTATAGAAAAAGTAAACAATGTATACATGTTGCATGACTTTCAGATACATAACAAATTTACCTTAAATGAGGAAAATGCAATATTGCATATCGACTGAATAAAAATAAAATAAAATAAATCATATCAAGCTATGGCAAGAAATGAAAATATCTCATGTGTGTCTGTAATTTTTCTTCAACACCCAGATGAATGTTCATCGGACTCAAGTTCTTTGGAGTTTACATCTATAGCTGTAAAATTCTCTTTCCAGATATTTTGTCTCTTCTTGTGCGCTTGAAACAACAAGGAGAATCTAACTACAAATGCAATTGATGTTGTTATTTTGATGTTTTTTTGCATTTCCCAGCAACAATTTTGCATATTTGTTGGGGTGTGCAAATGAAAAAAAAAAGGTGGTTGGTTGTGGCTTTGTTGGAGGAGTCTGCACATTTTTGGGTGCCCAAATTGGACAATTGTTGTCCAACTATATAGCCATGGCAGGATCTCTGCATTTTTTTGGGGTACCCAAATTAAAAAAAGAAGGACTCGGCATGGATTGAAACATGAGATTGAGATTTTCAGAACTCGCTATAGAGATTGGGGAGTTTGGGCATTGGAATCCATACAGGAAGGTGCAGTTGTTGGTGATGTACATGCGCATAAGATTGTTTAGTACAAAAATGGGAAGCATGAGCACAAACCCCATAAAAAGTATTCGACTGTAAATAACTCAGGCCCATCCTTTGAACTGTCAAAATAGCTTGCTCCTTTGGGCAGAACCATCAGGCATTTCCAATAATATTGGAAATTTGGCATTGTTAAAACTGGTAGTGATAGACCATGGCACTATCAGAAGAAAATTTCCATAGTGATTTTTCTTAATGGTAAAATAGTAATCGACAAATTTATTGTTCCCCATTTTGAGGTCTAGTTATTCCTGGGGTACAGTGGTGAAGCTACACTGGTTTTGTGTTGTCTTGTGTTTGGAAGACTTTTGTTCATATCCCATAGCCCTAGTTATTTTCTTTTGGGAACATATACCAGATGTAAGAGAAAACCAATTCCATGTGTGTGTTTTTTTATATATCAAATTGTTTGATGAAAATTTCAATGTGCACTGCTCTATGGAACCTTGTGGGATCTTTCTTGATGCCTTCTGTGTTCATGCGTTGCCTTGTGCCTCAACTTTCAATACATTTGGTGTTTACTTGGTTCTTGGTTGTATGATTTGTTATGGAAAATTAATAATACATTCAGGATCTTAGTAGTTTTTCTATGATCTTAAAGACTATAGAGGACATGCTTTGCCTTTTAATATAAGCTCCATGATGCAAATGTATTATGTGGCTCGTTTTAGTACTTTTCCTTGATCGATGAACTTAGCAAAATTCATCTCCTCAAATAATTTGAAATAAAAGAATATATATTATGTGAAGTCCAATGGAACTATCATATGAACGAGAGGACATTAAAATTAAAATTCATAATTGTTATACTTGCGGTGAAGATGACAGTACAATAACTTAAACATCCCAAAATTGATTTTCTTGTAGCTTTTTGGCACTTATCTTATACAAACAGATCTTGGAAACTATAAGCATGGCTCTCTTTATCTATTCCTTTATTGAAGAACATATCCACATGTTTAATGCACTTCATAGTTATTGTTAAGACCATCAATGGGGCTTTGTTACACCAATCCCCGCTTCCTAAAATTGCCATCTCCTTTCTTTTTTCTCTCTGCTTTCCCTTTCTGATTACTTACTTACTTTTGGAAAATGTATAGGTGTGGGAGTTGGTGGATTCATGTCTTCATATTTCCATTGTTACTTTTATATAACCAGCCCGACCGACTGCTTCCCCATTTCATATTGAACAAACTTTTTGGATCGCAGGTTCCTAGATAGGTGGGTTCAACATTGCATTTCCATTGTTCAACCGCCTGCAAACAACACCCGAACTTCCACGATCTACAAAATAGAAAACAAATTCCCCTTTATCTCACTTGCTTTCACTTTCTATTTCCTTTGTCCTTTTTTTGAATGTCTCGTGCTTTTATATACAACACCACAAGTTCCATGATATACAAATTGACCCTCGAAATCTATCATTGTCTCTTTTTCTGTGTTATGCATTTTGCATTCAATAGTTGGGGTAGATACAATTTGACCATCGGGCCCTCACATATCCTAAGTAGATCTTGTGGCCCTGTTTTCAATCCCATCAATATCCCATGTTCTGAGTATGTATAATGATTTTATATCACTAGTCCGACCAACTTCTTTCCCATTGCATACTTGGCCACTATTACCATCGTCAGTTCTTGGCCAGGCTTGCTCAACATTGCACTTCCATTGTTCCTCTACCTACAAAAAACACCCAAAATTCCTCGATATACAAATTGATAGCTGAAATCTATCATTGTGACATACAATTTGACTGACCACTTCCCCACTTCATATTGAACAAATTATTTGGATCACAGGTTCCCGGATAGGCGGGTTCAACATTGTGTTTCCATTGTTTTTTCACCTGCAAATAGAACCTGGACTTCCGCGATCTACAAAATATAAAACAAATTCCCCTTTATCTCATTTGTTTTTTCTTTCTGTTTACTTGGTCCTTTTTCTGAATGTGTCCTTTTTCTGAATGTCTCGTGCTTTTATATACAACACCCCAAGTTCTGCAATATACAAATTGACCCTCAAAACCCATCATTGTCTCATGTTTCATGTTACGTAGTTTTCATTCAACAGTTGGGGTGGATAAAACTTGACCATCGAGCCCTCATGTCTTCTGAGTAGATCTTGTGGCCCTGTTTTCAAGCCCATCAATATTCCTTGTTCCGAGTATGTATAATGCTTTTATATCATGAGTCCGACTAACCGCTTTCCCATTGCATGATTGGCCACTATTACCATCCCCAGTTCCTGGCTAGGCTTTCTCAACATTGTGCTTCCATTGTTCCGCTCCCTAAAAACAACACCCAAAATTCCGCAATATACAAATTGACGGTCGAAATCTATCATTGTGACATACAATTTGACTGACTGCTTCCCCGTTTCATATTGAACCAACTATTTGGATTGCGGGTTCCTGGATAGGTGGGTTCAACATTGCATTTCCATTGTTCCGCTGCCTACAAACAACACCCGGACTTTCGCGATCTACAAAATAGCAAACAAATTCCCCTTTATCTCGTTTGCTTTCTCTTTCTGTTTACTTGGTCCTTTTCCGAATGTGTCATTTTTCTGAATGTCTCGTGTTTTTATATACAACACCCCAAGTTCCGCAATGTACAAATTGACCCTCGAAATTCGTCATTGTCTCATGTTCCGGGTTACGCATTTTGCATTAAACAATTGGCGTAGATACAATTTGACCATCAGACCCTCATGTCTCCTGAATAGAGATTGTGGCCCTGTTTTCAAGCCCGTCAATATTCCCTATTCTGAGTATGTATAATTCTTTTATATCACGAGTCTGACCAACCACTTGCCCATTTCATAATTGGCCATTATTACCAACGTCAGTTCCTAACCAGGCTTGATCAACATTGCGCTTCCATTGTTCCGCTACCTACAAACAACACCCAAAATTATGTGATATACAAATGATGGTCAAAATATGTCATTGTGACACACAATTTGACCATTGACCGCTCACGTCTCCTGAGTATATCTTGTGACCCTATTTGTGAAGCCCACCTGACCTCTTTCCATACTTGGCCATTTCTTGGAATCTGTTTCGTGGGTTGGCAGGTGGACGAAATGTACAATGCTTAGTCGCTCTTCGCCATCACCACTACCTTCATACTTCTTTATAGATATGCAATTATTAAGCTTTAATGATAGTATATCATTGTGCAGGAACCATTAATATTGTCATTAATGTCCAGAAGGTCAAACAAGATTTGTCATTAATACGAATTAAACCAAGATTTGCGGAGAAGAGGGTTATCCTTTCCAAGTATTCATTTCAAGAATGATGCAATCTCTTTCGTGCATCGACCAGTTGGTGCCTTTACGAAATCTCTAATTCGTAATCTCTCTTCGTCGTCACTGCCACCTTCACACTTTTTTTCTAAATATGCAATTAGTAAGATTTAATGGTAACAACTCATTACGCACGAACCCTGGAGATTGTCATTGACTAGCAAAAGGCTTGAGGATATCTTCCATTGATACACATTAAACCAATATTTGCAGAGGGTTATATTATCCCTCCCCAATTTTCATTTCAAACATCATCTAGAGAAAAAAGAATTTCTCGTTAACTTATGGAAGCCGTTCCAGAGAAGTTATGTCTAGATACAGTAAACACCTTCGGGCATGATGGCCAGAGGTTCCAGTATTCCAGGGCATATTCTTACTACTCATCTCCCTCCACCCAGGAGAAAACAATGAGATGGTTCCTTTGTGAATTGAGAGATATATTTCAAGCCAAAGAATTCCAAGGCAACCCTACCTACTCAGACAACCTGCTCGCCTGCATTGATGGTTGGCGTAGAGGTTGATGCGATCAATTTCAAGATGGAAGAAGATGATATGATGGATGATGATACGACAATGGATGATGACAATGAAGACGTTGTTCCCACTCCTGCACCCAAATTGAAATCAAGCATAACGGGTGACACTTCCCGGCTCGGCGATGGCGGCCCTGACAACACCAAAAGAAGGGGTTTCAGAAAAGAAACCGACTCTGAACGCAATAACCTCTTTGCAGCTTGAAAGTAGGAATTCCAGAGGTCCAAATTAGTCCATTATGGGAGGAAGTCTTTCACTATAAGGAAATGATCTATTGATGCTCCCAGAGATATATTTCAAGCCCAAAAATTATTCAATTGCAGGACCACTCTCTTGTTCTATGGATATACAATTAACATCTTAGTGGATGAGAACCAGAACTCCCACTGCTACAAGGAATATTCCTATTACTCATCTCCTTCCGCCCAAAATGGACTAATTTGGGCCTCTAGAATTGCTCGTGCAACCTAAACTCCCACTGTTGCAAGGCATATTCCTACTACTCATCTCCTTCCACCTATAATGGACTAATTTGGGCTTCTGGAATTGCTTGTGCAATCTATGTCCCTGAAGTTTTCGACTATGGGGAGGTGGCTTCTTCATGTGTCCTAACTTTTAGTTTCGGGCTCTTCCATTTGCCCTACAACATTTTTCGTCTTCTTCCTCACAAGAATCTTGTGAGAACTATCAATTTTACCACAGGAATGTTGTTCATCTGCTTCAAACCAAGGATTTATTCCACTGCGGAACCACTCTCCTGTTTATTTGTCACCTCAGGTCTTCTGCAAGATATTGAGATCGGGGCACCGAACATTGACCCCCCGAGGAGAAGATTGCAAGGATTTCCTAAAAAAAAGCATGGTTATCAGTTGTGTATGTATGTTGAAGAACATCTCAATGGCTCCTGCATGTTGCAGATCCTGTGCATGTGTTTATGGAAAATATGCTCAATGTTTTGGCCCAAAGAACTCGGTTCAATTTCTATGTATAGATATACAATGCCGAGTATTCTTTTTTTTTTAATGGATTTACTATTAAAAAAATTGTCTTGGAGTCTTGGTTGTTGCTTCTTTTATGAATTTAACACCTCTTCTCATTGGCATGGTTCGATAGTCTCGTAGTTCTTCGATATTGTATTTTCTTAAGTAATTTGATCTAAAATGGAGCATTTAACAATTATATGACAATGCATTGTGTCCATCCATCAAGATATTATGGAAACAAAAATGAATTTCAAACTTTCGAACCAACGTTCAATTCTATTTGTAATACAGATAGAACATAGCAAGACCAAATCACAATGTTGCAGTCTGGGCCCCGCCATAGAAATGTCGTTTTCATCTCATCCTTGCTAAGAAAATGTAATGATCCCGAGCCAAATTCTTTCTTGGAATCACTAACTACTACTAATTTATACAAGATTCATCAACACATGGAGATCACAATATATTCAAGATGTAGAATCACAAGCAAAGATCTGACCTTTTTATTATGAGCAATGTAAGAACAATACAATAGATTGTCGATCTGGCATAAACCTCAGATGGTCGTACAAGCAGTAGATATGAGTTTCTACAAAATGCTCCCGACAATACAAAATAAGCCTCCAAAGGCTGGATATACAATGAAGACTGAATCAAGCAGATCTGAGGCGTAATAATGCTCAATCTCCAAGCTGGAAAGTGCCACGTCCTGCTAGAATGCTGAAGCCCTCAATAATTCTTCCCTTCTACCAAAAGTGTCCAATCATCCCAAGAAATATGCCAAATGATAGATCGAGCAACTGTAAGGACAACCTAGATGTCCAAATTCCCAAATCCACTCTCAAACCTCGTAGATCTGAATTCCTCCCTGAATGGTGTACCCCACTGGATGACTGAAACCCTAGCTGGTTCGGCCCTGATGAAGGAGGCCTCCAAATGCTCTAAAACTCTCCAAGAATATAGATCAGGCTATGAGAATCCCATGGGAGAAGTTTCAGACTCAGATCTCAAGAAAATCTCCCTAGATATGAGTTTTATTGAATTACAGGACGTCCCTTATGGCTCCAAGACATCCCAATCTGCAGACAAATGTAGAATGATGATAACCCTCCAGAAAATCCCTCAAACTGATCGTCCTTCTGAAGTGCTAGATGGAGATGGGTTGAGACTAGAATGGTGTGGAGGAGTCTTTCATCCCCGAGACCAAGCTGCAGAACACGGTGAGTGGATATTTCACCACTGAGTTGCTCACAAGGGTTTGTACAACAAACCCCCAAACTGAATGCTCAAGAGCAATAGCAAATGCTAATCCAAAACCAGAATGAGTAATAGGTGCACCCCAGCCTCTTACTTATACTTTTC